>LZPO01017649.1:66476-95177 GCA_001675575.1 Neotoma lepida | reverse complement strand
GTTGGAAGCTTAGCTGGGCGGGTCTTACCCTGAGGACACCCCCAACCTGTTCATTCTATTTTGAATCAGACCTTTCTTTAATTTCCTCATCCCTTTCAGCTTAAGCCTTGGCTCCAACATTAAATTTCCTGGAGCTGTTTTTCTCCTCAAACTATATATTTTGCATTTCTTTTTGTCACATTTGTTCCTTTTTCATTACTGACAGGCAGAAGAGTGATGACTAATAACCACCCAACAAAGTCATTATTAGGCTCTCTCTAAATCTCCTCCTCCAAGGAAATTAATTAGTCCAATATTCTTCAGTTTAGCCTCAGACAGATTCTTAAAACAAGGACAGAAAGCAGTCACATTCTTTACCAAAATATCACTAGCTCAATTGCTACTACTCTACCCACCTGAATTCTCTTGAGCTGGGCCTCCATAGTCCATGTTGCTAACAGCACTACTATTTCCCAAGCTCCTACTAGGATGGCCCCTTAAGCCCCACTTATACCATTCAATTACTTTCTTATTCCAAAGTCCTAAAGTATTTTACATTTCTCAAAAAACAGCTCACTCAGGTCTGTCACAGCAATAGCTCACTCTTTGGTACCAACTTCTGTCTTAGTTCGTTTTCTATCATTGTGATAAGACACCTCTACCAAAGCAACTTAAAAAAGAAAGTATTTAATTTAGGCTTACAGTTTCAGAGGGTTAGAGTCCATGATGGTGGAGTACAAGCATGGTGGCAGGAACAGCCAAGAACTCACATCATGATCAGCAAATAGGAGGCAGAGAGAGACTGGGAATGGTCTTTTGAAACCTCAAAGCCTGCCCCTAGTGACAAAAGTCCTCCAACAAGGCCATGCCTCCTCATCCTTCCCAAACAGTTCCACTATTTGGGGGCCAAGTATTCCAACTTATGAGCCTTTGGGGGGCATTCTCATTCAAACTGCCACAACTGCATTCTTCCTTTGTTTAATAAATCTACTCAATCATTGATGTAGTTTTGTTCCATTAAGTCTATTCATTGATGTGTAATCAATCTCTAGAGAATAAAATTCAATATCCATTAGACAAAAATCTCCCATTTTATCTTCATTTAACCCAAAACCATTTGTTTCTATCTCTAAGAAATGGACTACCATAGATACCACATATAAGTGGACGCATACAGTATCCATATCTCTGTGATTGGCTTGTTTTGCCTAGCATAAGGTTCATCCACCTTGTAGTATATGCCAGAGCTCCCTTTCTTTCTAAGGCTGACACCACTCTATTGTATACATATAACACATTGTGTTTACTCTTTCATCTATTCATGGCTCCTTGGGTTGCTTCCAATTTAAATAGTGCTATTATAAACATGGTAAACAATCTCGAAATTTACAGTCAGTGAAGAACTTAGCATAAAGAAAAAAAGCTAAAATATTCTGCATCCAAATATTCTTTGACACCTACTCCAGGGCAACTCCATCCTCCATAACAGCTTAGCCTTCTACATTCTCTCTATTGCTATGAGCGCATCCTTAAGCATGTAGCCTGGCCACAAGTCTGAGAGGTAAAGGCTCTTCAATGGTGTAGGTAGATATAAAACCTTTCTCTCATTGAGTTTGGCTTTCTCTGACTCTTCCATATCCAGGAACTGGTGAGACCCCCAAGGACTAAAATGTGGAAAGACTCTGAGAAAAATGACCCATGATGCTACCTTGTCTGAGCCCAGTTTTGCAGATTTGCTTACACAGGTCATCACAGTAAAGGGACTTTATTTATAGAGCAAGGAGAACAAAATGGAAAGTTGGTGATTTTCAATGAATACTCATGAGCAATCATAAATGTAACACAAGATTTGATCAACGTGCAAAATTCATGTTTGTCTTAACTGAGCATACAGAGTGGAACTATAGCTCTGAAAAGAACATTGGACAGGGGAGGATATGAGATACAGAATATGTTTGGGGAAGGCATAGAATATAATTTGTACCAAGTTAAACATAAGAGATGACACGTTATATCCCATAGAAGAAGCATGTGTTTATCAGAATACTGAAACACTCTGACTCCTGAGCATATTAAACCAGGATGGCCAGGCAGGAAAAGTCCAGTTAGAGGACAAACAAAAGAATTGTTGATCACTTTGGATACTTTCATACATACCATAAAATTTAGTTGCAATTACTTTAAAATTGACACTACCTTGCTTACCACAGTTTATAATTTATTAATACTGAAACATGGCATACAAAATATTTTAGAGAGCTGACTGACCATAAAGGAGTTGGTGAAACACTTCTCCAAGGCCTGTGTTCTCGAAACGGCCCTTATATGACTGACATTCACCAGGGATGTGAAACTGTGGTGGCTGAGAAAGCATGGCATTACAGAACTTTAGAATCCCAGCCCGGCCCTCTCTCTCTCTAGCAAAGGCATGATTGATAATTTATTTGGAAACAGAAAAGCAAAATGCAAATGAGGTGATTTTTAATTGTCATTTATGTGTGGTGAATAATAACTTTCACTTCATTTTATGTCATTTATGAGATTCAGAAAATTTAAATAGCCAAATTTATTTTTCCCATCCTTTGTTTTTACCTTTAATCATCATGCCAGCGCTATTATGTACTTGGACATTGGACTACTCATGTCTGTGAGGCTAAAAACTTCCATATCACTTAGTGCTTCAGAAAAGGCAGACTCAGTAGCATAGTCCTGGGCAGGATTTGCCTCTGTGGCAAGCCTGACCCTCTGTTTCCTGGATTGACAGAGGCACACAGGCTTCGTCTATTTAAGAGTCTTTGTACGTGCTGGATTGTGTGCATACACTGTCAAGCAGTGGAAACAAACACTGAATAACATATGAATAAATTACAAGATCTATTTTACACTTAACATTTTTCAAAACACACCTCCTGCTGCTAAAGCCCATGCCCCGTAAACATCTCCAGGAAAGCTGTGATAGAAGCAAGAATAACAACCCCAGAATGACAAATTGGCCAGATAGAGCGAAGGCAAAATAATAAGTACTTCCACACTAGTCAGATGNGGAGGGTACACACACATGCCCACTAACCTGCCTGCTTCTATAGCTGCTCATAAAACATGGTTTCACTTGTGTTCAGAAACAAATAATGATGGAGACCTGTGAGCCAAGGTCTAATACTTATCTAATACATATGTTAAAATGATAATTCTACACACAAGAGTATTACATTAAGACAACTTGAAAAAGATGATGGGCCACATGCAATTTTGGAAAGTTTTTGCTCTTTGAAAATAATAGCTTCATAAAGAGTTGATTAGCATGGAATATTGGAAGAGTATATTTACCCCAGAGACTGTACTTGGAATAGGAAATAGATCTAGAAAACTTAACATGGATACAACAATTCAACATCCTTTAGCAGATTATTAATAAAAAATAATAAAAGATCTAATCAGCATCTTTAATGTCTTAAATTCATGGTTTCTTTAATAAAACATCTTTACTAGACAAACATTAATGCATTTTTAAGATGAATAACTATAGCTTAAAATACATTGTCAAAACCACTTAGACTAATTCTAGACCTGAATGCAAAGAACATATCCATCTTCTCAGTCTCATCAGATTAGAATTTATTAATTTTCATTCATCGATGTAAAGCACATCTGGTGATAAACTCTTAGGAAACTACTCTGTGGATGCAATATTGTCAGACAGTTTACTATGATTCAGAAGTTCCCTACCACCTGCTTTCTGTAGCTATGACAGTGGTATGAGAAACTAAAGCATATCCACATTGGCAAATTCCTTGGCTCCTGGAAGCCACCGTGCTGTGCTGAAGCAGGGCTCAGCATCTGACCTAGGGCATCAATAAGACAATGAAGATGGGGCTCTTTCGGAGGCGCCTAAGTGTCATGTCATTAATCGAACTTGGGTCAGAGCTTCCTATTCTTATAAGATGACAAATTAACCATATGGCTACCTCATAGATGACAAAACTAAAATACATTAAACTCTGTGGGGTAAATACACCCACAGGCAAATCTAATATACTGACATTTTAAATACTAATTGAAGCTGATTGATTTACGTATTCTACGTTCTCAACTCTCCAAAATGATGTATTTAATGTTTTATTTTTAAACACAATTAAAAAATAATATATAAATATATACATACTGCAAATGTAATACAGATAACAAATTCATTTAAGCCCATTTATGCACATTAGTAACACACCATGTGGCAGGAAGTCTGGGCGACAAGAAGACCCCTTGGCGATTTATTTTATATTAAATCCCTAATGGCCTCTTCTTATCTTTGCAAAAATATGCACGAAAGTCCAGACTATGCAGCCATCAAAATGAATGGTTATTTATTTGCTAAACGAGAGCCCTATGTTTAATGTTCCTTACACATAAGGTATCTGGAAAAGTCGCCTTCCTACAGCTCCATACATCATTTATTTTACATATCCTAACTTCGCACAACAGGCAGCGCAAAGACATCTCCGAACAGCATTGTGAGTCGCTGCGATTTTTGTTTCTGATTCCATTACTGGCAGATTATATGTTAACATGTTTACTTGCTTCTTTAACAACAACAACAAATTTATAGGCCATCTTTGTGCCTGACACAGGCATGAATACAAAATGGGAGAAAGTTTGCCAGTGTCAAAAACGACAGCAACAAAAAAATTCAAACAATGGATGGATAAGAAAAGTTCAAGCTTGCAAATAAATCTCGATTAAATGCCAAGGACAAAGCTTCACATATAGTAAAATTGTCTGAAAAAGAAATTACTAGTAACTGGCAAGCTCTAACATGGTGTTCTTTGGCTTTCAAAGAACAAAGATCCTTTTTTTGTACCTCAAAATTTTGCACTGTGGGAGTTTGAAGTATTCAAGTTGACAGGGACACACTTTGCTATCAAATCACCTCATCGCAGGTTCACACAACCAAAAATGTGTCCATCTGGGGAGCTTCCGATGGTAGGAAGTAAACAAAAACACTGTTGCTTCTTCCCCTCCCTGGGCTGTCTCCATCTAAATTCAGAATACGGAGCAAGAATTCACACAGAAGCAAACACTTGACAGAGAGGAATGTGCAGAACTGGGAAGGACTAAACCCACCCTCTTTGTCTTACAGAAAGAAGGAGCCTCCTTTGTCTACAGGGTACCCAGAAGTCTTCATGAGCACCCCCCTTTGTCTATAGACAGTCTTCTTGAGCCCCCTTTGTCTATAGGGCACATGGCAGTCCTCCTGAGTTCCACNTTGTCTATAAGGACACAGCAGTCTGTCTTCCAGTATCTGGTTTTACTTCTACAGTTTCACTAACCTGCACTCAACCATGGTCTGAAAAACAGAGATATTTTGAGAGAAAATGCTACATTTGTGCAACCTTTATTATAGTATATTGCTGTAATTGTTCAGTTTGGGTATTAATCTCAATCTCTTACTATATCTCATTTATAAGTCAAGCTATCATGAGTATGTATGCATAGGAAATATAGTATATATGTGCCCTGGGCATCCCAGGTCATGAAAAGTATCATCCTCAGGTTAGAGACACTATTATATACACATAAGAAAACCAAGCACAATTTGGAGGTGTGGACGTATAGTCATGCTATAGAGCTAATTCTTGCCATAACCCTACATAAAAACTTCTNTTAAACCCTGTGATTTCTCTGGNTGCTTTTAGTTAACATACCTCTCATGATTATTTCATAATATGAGAATTAGTGGTCAAAACTTCCAACCCCATGTCACAGGCACAGGTGCAATCATGGATAGAGTTATGCTTCGACCCTTCCCAGCCAGGCCCATTGCTAGTTGAGGGGAATATGGCCTTTTCTTCATATCTTCTTTTCTGGTTCTTTCTGCTCCTCATCAACAAGCTAATTGTAGTCTGGGACACCACTGCTATGAAGCAAAGAAAGGGAGTTGAAGAAAGAGGGTGGTGAAGTTCTTACTTTATGGAGGGTACAAGTGCTCTAGTTCCCTATGTCTCGTGTGACCCAAGGAGCCTGTGCCCCTAGACATTGCAATAAATGTCCATCCACTTCCCTGGTACAATCAAACACCTCCCATCTCTTTGTACCTAGGAAGTTGCAATGAACTTCCATTCCTTTCTGCAGTCATGGAGACGGTGCTTCCTCTCCTCTCTTAGCTGAGATCTGCTCAGCTTCCACTTTAAAGTCAACCTCGGATAAGATCTAAGGAAAATGCATTTTAGCTGTCACTCACACATGGCCTGCATCTGGCCTAGCATAGATTCCTGTATCCATTCCAACCATTCTCTTAGTCTAAGGGCTTACTGCAGGTAGGCATTCTAGAACTCATTGCAAGCCAAACGGTCAGCATATTTTTCACTCTTTAGATTGGCACCCCTTCCCTTTACTCATATGGTGTTGTGGGGTAATCTTTTTGTACACTGTGAAGATGAGTCTCTGCCTAAGGCATTTGATTGGTTTAATAAAGAGCTGAATGGCCGATAGCTAGGCAGGAGAGGATAAGCAGAATTTCCAGGGACAGAGAGGAACTTTGGGAAGAAGAGAGGTGGATTTTGGGAGCAAGGTGCAGAGGGAGGCAGACATACATTATGGAAGAAAAGTAACGAGACACATGGCAGGACATAGATGAATAGAAATGAGTTAATTTAAGTTGTAAGAGCTGGTGGGACAAGCCTAAGCTCAGGCCAAGAATCCATACTTAATAAGAAGTCTCTATGTCGTTATTTGGGGGCTGGCGGTTCCAAAAGAAAGTCCGATTATAATATGAGACTCACGTGCTCTAATATATCTTCTGTCTTTTATTACCACACTTCAATCATTCTCTNCCCTTTAAGATGGTGAAAGTTTAAAGCCATATNCTTTCTCTGAAANGTTTGTACCCTTGTGCTATGATTTGAGGTAGAACCAGCTGGAACCTTTGTAGATGATTAGGACATAGAGACTAATCCACTCATGGTTTGACAGGTTAGCTCAAATGGCTTCATTATAGAAGCCCTTTCTGCTCTGTCTCATATTCACTGCTCCATGTTATTGATGCCTGTACTGAAAGGANAACTGACTCTCCTCAGTGTAGGCTGGAAGCTGGTGATATGTGATCATCTATTTCTCAGCCTCCAGTACTGAGATCTGAATTAATCTCCTCTCAAAACTGTGCAGTTCATGGCACTCAGTTATGGCGACAAGAACTGGACTAAGAGCTCTGCTTTCACACACCACGGTAGCAAGTGATAGGCCTTCCTGCTGCTTCATCTGAAGCACTGGACTAAAGGGCTCTTGGCAAGTGCTTGCCCATGTGCCCTGCAGAGCTTGCCTCCATCCTCCTCCATCCTGTTCCCTACCACAGAAAAGGCTCCACAGAAGATACCTAGAAGCTTCTTCTAGACTCTGAACTCTTGGGTGTTTCAGCCAGTAAACCAAACCAGGAGATGTTGGGGAGAACTTAGCCATTTCGTTGTCAAAATCTCTTGAGGCCACTCTCTTTTCAACTATATTCTCCAAGGTTCTGGGCACTTCTCTCTTCCTTTTAGCCTTACAGTGGCAACCCCTGGAGAACATCTGTCTTTCCTTGTAGTTATATTTTGTTTGTGATCTAACAAATAAAGCTTGCCTGAAGATCAGAGTGCAGAGCTAAGCCACTAGTTAGCCATAGAGGCCAGACAGTGGTGGCACACACCTTTAATTCCATCTCTTGGGAGGCAGAGGCAGATGGATCTCTGTGAGTTCAAGGCCACCCTGGGCTACACAAAATCAATCCAGTCTAAAAGAGAAACAGAGCCAGGCAGTGGTAATGCACACCTTTAATCCCAGCACTAGGGAGGTGAAGACAGGAAGTGATACAGCTGAGTGGAGAGAGGAATNTAAGGAGGGAGGAGACTGGAGCTCAGCTCCCTTTCAGTCTNAGGATTTCATAGAGGTAGGAACTAGTGGCTGGCCNCTCTGTTTCTCTGATCTTTCAGCTTTCACNTTGATATCTGATGCCTGGTTTTTATTAATAAGACCAATTAGGATNTGAACTACATTTTCCTCGGTTCCCTCACCATGACTGCACCTAATAACTGACTCACCTCATTGGCTTCCCTGAAATTACCATAATTGGTTGGTACCATATTCTGAGTAGGACCAAGGATGTCAACATTTTCTATTTTTCAAGCTCAAATTCTGTGACACCATAAATAAATACAAACCCCTCCAGCTTCCTATTGCTCCTCAGCCTGGCATGGATGCATGTAACCTGACCTCTCAAGTATCTTCTTCTCCAGCATTTCCTGTTGCTATGGTCTCCATAAATCAAAGGAAAGCTTTACGGGTATTTTCAGAGTAGGTCAATAAAACCCTCTATGCTAATGGATATTTGAGAGCCTGCAAAGAGAACTGGAGTCTCGGAGCCCCAGTTCCATCTCCAAGGCAAAGACTTACAAAATGCATCGGTCAAAAAAGCAAGAAGCTCTTGGCTTCATCACTGTTCTCTCCCAGTGTGCCAGGCAATAGGAATCTCCCAATTAGCTCAAGAACATTACTAGGACAATATNTGTCTGTACAAAACCCTAGACAACTAACACATCTAAAAGGTACAGCTACACCAGCTTTCTGAATCTGAGTTCCAGATCCATGGATTAAATATCCTGAGTTTAAATGTCTGAGAAAAATAACTGAACATGTTCAGACGTTTGGTCCACTANATTCCCTAAACAATGTGGTATAGTAATTACTGACATGATGCTTATAAAGTATTAAAGAGATTTGATGTATTTGGAAGGATGGGTGGAATTCTACCCCACTGTGAGTTGACTTGAGTATCTGAATATTTGGGTCTCCTCAGAGGATCTGGAAGTCATTTTCCCCATGACAAGGACAGTGTACATGAAAAACTAGTTAAGAAAGAGCCAAGCCTGTTGGAAGGCTCTGATGGATATTTTCCAACTTCTCTTATCCTAGGGTGGGATATCTCATTTTATCTAAAGTGGCACCAATGACATGTTTTGGTAGATAGAGCACAGCATAATCTCGAGGGACTTGTGACCCCTGACCTCTAACATTCTTGCTTCTAGTAACCTGGGATGGGTTCTTGTCTCACATGAAGAAGCCTGGATGGAAGACAACATGGATGAAGGACCGTTACCCAGATTCACCATAGTCTTCCCAAAGAAGCCACAGCCTTGTGAGTGAGGACAGCTGGTCCTAGCCATACCTTACTCTCTGATGGTAGCCACGTGACTGAGCTCAGACAGGACCTGAGAAATCATGAGAAACACTCAACTGTTAATTGTGAAGAATAGGAAACAAAGAAGTGCCTCTGTTGCTGTCATTGTCACACAGACCAGAACTATTGTGTTGNNTCCACAGCCAGCTAATTCATCTAGGCAGTTGAAAAAAAATAGCTTAGACAATCATCCACAAAAGAGTTGGTTTTCCCCTGTGGTGCAACACAGAACAATGAGGAATGATAGGCCTTCAGAGTCAGATTCTCTGGTTGGAAATTTACCCTGGGATTTGAGGTCACTCACTTTCCCTCACTGTCTCAGTTTGATCACTCATCAAACAATTCNAANGGCCAATGCCATAAAAAGCTGTCAGAACCTGAAAGCCTCCTCCCTGAAGACTAGCTTTTANAGGGCCAGAAGGTGCTCTTCAAACCGACAACAGGAGAAACAATCAATAGTCCTACCCAGATGAGACACCAATAACCACAGTGACCAACCAGCACAGCGAGATATCCCTAAAGGTGCAATAGTGGCACTTGTATCTTAGCAGTAACCAACAGCTGTCTAATTGGACTTAAGGCCNCTGGAACNAGAGGAAAAAACTGGTACTGGGAATCTAGCCAACTACCCAGGGCTAGTNAGGTCATGCTCTTGGAGGGTAACCTTCTACTGACCATTTACTGNACCAGCACAATTCCTAACTGCAGTCAAAATTCTTATGCTTATACCCGCAGGTAAGTGCAGCTCTCATTCCTTGTCAAAGAAGCTTGCTTCTCTTTACAGCAGACAGAGACCATCACAGAAAACTACAACTGCTCAAAATGCAGAGAACTGCTGATCATGGGGTNGCCAGCTCCAACATTTATGTCTGCAACATAACATCTATAATCAGATGGATTCCTGAAGCTTACTGTCCAGCCAGCCTAGCAGAATCAGTGACATCCAGGTTCAGTGAGAGACCNTGTCTCAAAAATATAAGTAAGTAAAATAAAGTNGAGACTGACCAAAGAAGGCACCCATTATCAACTTCTGGGCTATATNCACATACAATGCACATACAAATAATTTAAAATTTTTGGTCAAAATAANCAANAATTCTGATATTTCTNCAGTTTTCATTTGAAAAAANTNTCAGATTCACTNCTANTTTGTTAGTGACNGAATCATTTTCTGTCTGAAAATGTTTTCAGANTAGATGGATCCNAACGATTGCTTTACATAATTTATTATNATGTTTNNNAAGCGCTTACCGTATACCAGGACCATTCTAAATANTGGCTACTGTTAACTTAGTCCTCAGNACAAACCCTCTGAAGAAAGCACTAGTAAGTTCCCGTCTTATACANGAGACACACTACATACTGATGTCTGTTGCCTTCTCCATNACACCATTTCTAATCTGAGGAAGCATATGGTGCTTGTATTTCCTCTGTGACCAGAAAAGCTGTCATTTGAAAGCCCTGGCTTACTCAGTGCGACTTCATGCTTCACAGTATCCCGTTCTGGTGCTGGGTAGAACGGCTGCACCAACAGTCTTCCGAAGCCTTTCCAGTGCCGTGGATCCTCCTCTGGGTGGCAGCTAAGGATGTGAACTACAATGCAGGACCCAGGCTCCCTAGGTCTTGNTTCTNCCCCTCTCAGTTCTGTACACCTCAGCCTCGGCCTCATGGTCTGACCTTGGTCTGTATTTGCTCACCTTGGCCACCTTCCCAGATCTTCTGTCACCAACTGTTACTTGTGTTCCCATCACCCCAGCCCNCCTTCTCTACCCTGGGAAGTCTGAAATAAGCTCTATTTTCTGGATTCCATGTTATAGCGTGGGTACACTCTGGATCTATAGGAACACTTCAGACTTTTCCCTAGTGGAGAAAGGGAGGAATCNGCACAAAATTTTACTAATGCTGGCACCCGTGGTCTCAGCACACAGCCGGTGGTGTGCCGTCATTTCTCTAGCTACCTTCTGATTTCCTAATCACGTGCCTGCTGCACGTCTCCCTGTCCGTCAGCCTCCTGTTTTCATTGCTCTCCGGGGTTGTACAGCAAGAATCAACCCAGCAGCCTGTCCAGAGCAAAGTCTAAAATGGACCCAAGCATGAGGAGAGGCCATTTCCCCAGGCTTCTAACCCGGAACTGAGCGCCATGCTCTCCTGTCTAGCTGTAGCACATGCGCTTTCCCGCGTCCAGATGAGTGGTTCTCAACTCAGGGGTCGAATGACCCTTTCACAGGGGTTGGACCTAAGATCATCGGAAATATCAGATGTCTGCATTATGATTCATAACAGTAGCAAAATTGTAGTTATGAAGTAGCAATGAAAGTAATTTTATTGTTGGGGTCACCACGACCTGAGGAGCTGCAGTGAAGGGTCTAGCATGAGGAAGGTTGAGAACCACTGCTCTAGACAGAACACTAAAAGANCTTCGCTTCCCACCAACTGCCCCCAGTCTCATTTACANACCACTTCTATATGCCTTTCATAGTTTTGTTTCAAATTAATCAGGGCACCTTTTCTACTGCCTNTTCCTCTCCCAAATCAGACTCCGTGTTTCTCTGGTATTCATATTTAATGATTTGTACCACTGAGAATGACCAATCATTTATAAACACAAGAGAACAGAGATGGGTGCATAACAGGACCAAACCTGTACTTCAGGCACATAGTAGCTACTCAACTAATGTTTCATGAATAAATGTTTATGTTGATGGGTGAGTAAATGAGTGAATGAAGTATGTGTGTGCATCCCAGCCCAATGACGNACCAGCCAGCTGCTGGGCTGTAGGCTGGTGGATACAATGTGGGCTGAGAGCCTCTTAGGTAGACAGAAAATGATTGTTTCACTTCAGNTTTGGCATAAAAAGAAAGCAATTTAAAGTCCAGTGAAAGGAGGTGTGCCTGGCATGAGTATTTGTGAAGAAATTAAAACTAGATTTCATGTCAGTATCATAAAAAGAACATTAGGCTAAAATGTTGCAAGGCAAAANATAGCCTAGGTGTTTAACATCGGAAACCACTTTTAGAAGTCTTTCAGAGTTCCCTAAAAAATCCTGTAGCATCATGGACTTATTTATTTCAAAGTTTGGCTTTGGGGAGTCCAGTGAGAAAATAAAATGAAAGGCACACACAACCCAACAAATGGATGGTAACATTCAAGGCATATTAGATATATTTTATATTTATTTTCTAGGTGTGGAATGCATGGTATGAATATAAATATTCTNTTTTTCCAATATGAAGCAAAGTTGGATTTTATTAATAAAAGATTTTGAAGCATAGGGTAAGACGGAGGAGGTACCCGAGGATGGGTGTTAGCATTTCAAGAGAGTCGCTACACAGAATGAAGGAATACTGAGAGCTCCTTTCAGCATCACAACCTGTATTCCCTTCTCTACCACTAGGCGGCACCACTGGCCCGCAGTATGCTCTTGATGCGTCCAGTACAGCACCCTTGGCAATCACTGGATTAAGATCAGCACAAGGTCTACTCCGTAAAAGTAGACTCCTTTGTTTGACCCTCCCTGTTTCTCTGAGTCACCACTCAAAAAAGATTCCTTTAGTGTGTGCCAAAATACAGTTTAGTTACTTAGGCAACCAGCTGTCTGTATTTGCACAGAGGGTTGAAGGACCTCTAGCTCAAAGGAATTCCCCTGATGTGTTGTTTTTGTTTTGTTTTGGGTTTTGGTTTTTCAAGACAGGATTTCTCTGTATAGCCCTGGCTGTCCTGGAACTCACTATGTAGACCAGGCTGGCCTCAAACTCAGANATCCGCCTGCCTCCGTCTCCCACGTGCTGAGATTAAAGGCATGTGCCACCACCGCCCGGCTGTCACAAGAAGAAGAACAAATTTCCTTCAGCTTGGCAACCTACTTTTCCATGACAAGTTGATACAATGTAGTAATTAACCATTAAAACATTGCAAATGCTTCCCTGGAAAGTTACAATCAAATTAATTTAAACCAAGGTCAGGTTTCCAAGTAGGCAAAAGAATTCTGAAAGCAGGTGACAGGGAGGAGAAAGTAGAGGAAAGATAGTCAACAGCTGCTATTAAAAGTAACTCGGGGCAGCTCAAACTGGTCTGAGTACATTCCTAAAAAGGCAATTAGCCAAATCCTTTCAGAAATTAAGCCATCAAAATGACATTACAGTACAGTTAAAAAATGTATTTACAGAGCAAAAGAGCAGCCATCCTGGCATAGCGTCATGGCCTGAGGGGTTCCTTTCTCTGAGGAAATGTGTAGAAGAGAATTAGATCCTTAGCTAAGAAGAAACTTCAAATTGTCACAATAGATTTGGGGTGGTGCTATTTCTTAATTCCCTCAGTGCTAAAGCAGAGAATGAATTAACTCACTTGGTTGTTTCTAGTTTCTTTGTCATTTTATGGGATGGTTAGGATGACAATCGTCTCCTATGTCTCNGGAAGGAGCTGGGGGAGGAATAAAAAAGAAAAGTGTGCAAATCCTGCTCTGAGGAGAAAAGACAGGCNCGGTCAAAGTGACACAGAAAACCCAGGTCGTGAGCCCTCACTGCACAGGCCATTATCATGAAATCTCACAAGAAAAGTTCACAGTCCCAGAGGCATTGCGTCCCCGAGGTTCTACGTCCCCACCTACAGAGAAGGGAGCAAAACGTGGAGACAACAGGCCTTCTTCAGCNTGAGTTCCCAGCAGCCTGCGAGGCAGCCACAGCTGTGGTGTTTGGCTACAATGAGAAAAGGTTACAGGCCAATTATTAATGCTACCTGGGACTATAAAGATGACCAGACTCTTAATCCAAACTAAGATCATCAGTGGCTGAAAATATAGTGCTTTTGGCCAAAGTGCATGGGACTAGCTAAGTAAACTATGATCATAAATTAAGTTTCTATCTTTTCTTTGATTATTAAAAAATCTATTTATTGATTTACTTAAGAAAGAAAGAAAGAAAGAAAGAAAGAAAGAAAGAAAGAAAGAAAGAAAGAAAGAGAGAGAAAGAAAGAAAGAGAAAGAAAGAAAGAAAGAAAGAAAGAAAGAAAGAAAGAAAGAAAGAAAGAAAGAAAGAAAGGAAGGAAGGCAGGAAGGAAGAAGACACCAGCACTTCAGTTCCAGTATCTCATGAAGGGATGTACTTTTCTACATGTGCATGGCAAGCACCCCCTTAAAGGTCTAGTGGCCTTATGCTCATGTCCAACAACACATAGATTATATGTTAACGTCCTCTGTGGGCACAGGGATGATAAGAAACAGAACATTTTTTTAGAGAAGAAAGCTTGCACTTAATGACCCAGCACTGGGTACCAGAAGCAAGTTTGCAGGCTTGGGTAGATTGTATCCCAAGCTGGCCACCTCCATTTCCTGCCCACTGTGTCACAGGCCCCCACCCCTCACATCAGGGATCAGAGCCCCAGTAGAGTGCTGGCACCACGTTATAAGGAGTGGCAAGGGATGACTGTCAAATTTCAGAAAATATGCAAACCCATTATTTGCAAATTAGAAACAGCCATTATGAAAATTATCTAATTTAACCTAATCATCTCCTAAAGCTTTCACTTCTTAACACTACTGTTAAGAATTAAGTTTCAGTATCAATCTCGGAGAGATGCAAATATTAAGATCATAGCAAGCAAAATGATAGCTAGGAAATGTAGAAAGGGATTTGGTGCCATTTAGGGAAATCCATTTACAGAGGAGAACTAGATGGAATGTGTTTGATGAATCATGAAGGTCCAATTGAAATTGACTAATAGGTAAAATAAAGAAAGTCATCAGTGGAGAGATACATTACCAAGTTGAGTTTAGTTGGAGAAACAACATAAAAATTCCATTCCAAAGCATTTTTAAGTAAGCACATTTTTGCAGACTTTTAGTTTGCAAACACTGTAGTTTGAATCAAAGGCCCNTGTGCTAAAGCCCTGGTTCCCAACCGTGATACTGCTGGGAGATGATGGAGGCTGGGCATAGTGGAAGAAATTTAGGCAGCTAGCGATGAGGCCTCGAAGGTGGTATTGAACCCCTAGCTCTCTCCTTCTCTCTTTGCTTCCTGGCCTCCCTGAGGTGACCAGCTTCCTCCATCACATGTTCGGCCACGATGTCCTGCGTCACCACAGACTCAAAGCCACCATGGGCTGAAACCCTTGGTACCATGAGCCAAAGCAAACCTTTCTTCCCTAAAAGTTGATTAATCTAAGGTATTTCATTACAGAGAGGTAACCAATACNCTGTCAGTGATGTATTTTTGGCCATCGTCAGAAAATGCCTACATACAGTTTGCAAAGTTCTTAAAACGTCACAATCATCAGCTGCTTAATTCTTTGACTAGGGCATTTTGGTCCTCTCTCCAGTTTCTTGCCACTGCAAGGAACGGCTCCTTCCACAGTGGGAACAAAAGTCCGTGTTTCCAGGTCTGGTTCCCATCTCTTCATCTCCCACAGTGCTCAAGAAGCTATGAATTATTAGCTTGAAATTGATTTCAACTTGCAAGCTACACTTCATGTGCCTCATACAGACTGATTCTTAAAATTCCTCCATGACAGTCATGCAGCCATTGTGCTATTTGCTTCAAACCCCCTGGAATTCTTCAGCATAAGAACTGTGAAGTTCAAACGCCTCAAACACACAGCGTTTTGTTGTTTAGAGTTTACTACCAATGTTCACGAGCCATTCCGTTTCGTTTTGATAAAAAGAAAATCCCCACCACTAAATATGTTGGCTGAACAGGCTGCTCTTCATTTTATGCACTGATTTGGAAACGCTGCATTGCAGCAAGGGAGTGGAATCATGCATCATTTTGAGTTCTAGACTCGGGCTGAGAAAAAAACAAGGCTCGGAGCAACTGAGCTACCTGGGAAGGGGGCTCTTCAATCTGTTGAGCTGCCTGCAGGCTGTGCAGTGAGCTCCGGGTTCCCAGCTTTCCTGAGCTGGCCCCCATACTGGGGTGGACTTTTGCTGATGCAGCTGTCTTTCTGCTCCGACAGGATTCCTGAAACCCTCCTCCCTTGGCCCTCAAGATTCTTTCCTCTTTGTGGAATAGGATGAAATGTCCTTCCAGGCAAAGCTGGGAGCTGTATGTGGAAAAGAGCTTCCAAATCTCCTCCAGCCTCCCAGCCCAAGCACCAAACGGGATTGCTGCATGAGGAAATACAGACAACTCTGCGTTGAGCCTCGAGGTTCAGGTTTGTGTGCTGCAGATGCTGGAGCCACTTCCATCAGGACAGGGACCTACCATGGCATCTTTATCTCTTGGGCTTCCAGGAGGGGTGAATTAATGCTTGGATGTTCCCATTGCAGTCTGATGCTCACTGGCCGCGCGTCATCACGTGCCATCTTTTACCATCACAAGGACAAGTTGACAGACCCGGACTCAGAAGGAAATGGAAACACTCAGCATTTAGAANCCGGAAGTGCTGGGGGTGTGGCTTAGCAGGAGAGCATATGCCTGACATATGAGGGGCCCTGGGTTTGAGCCCTAAAAACACATCACTCAAAATAATAACTTCTACAAACGGCAGCATGATAGGTGGTAAGTTTCAAACCTGGGACAAACAGCTGAGGCGCCGATTTAATATATCAAAGCAGTCCTGGTCCCTAGGTTCTCTCAGCATCCCTCAGTCCCTATCTGTTACAGGGTATGGCTGTACACTCTGCCCTCTACCCTGAACTCTCCAGCACAGGGGCTGAGCTGCCCTTCCCCCAAAGGCTCTTTCTATATAATCCAGACATTTTGGTTACCCACCCCTTCCCTTTGGGACCTTTGGCCTCCCAGCTGCTGCACCTGGTTCCCCTCTTTCTTCTCTCCCTTCCCCTCCCCGTCTCCCAAATGGCCCAGCTAAGCTTGGTCATGTCCACTCTAGACTCTCCCAGATGTCCCTGCCTCTGGTTATGGTCTCCCACATGTCTGCAATAAACTCTCTCCTCCACCATACCTAGGAGCAGCCGTGTCCTGTCCTTTCCTTTCCTTTTTATTTCTCTTTTTCATTCAGTAGGACCTGGAAGGGCTTGTCCATATATTTTCATTGGTTGGGTAAAAAGGCTTTGAAAAGTCATTTTTTTTTTCAAAAACACTCCAGTATTTATTAATGTTTTGAAAAATATAGTAGTCAAAAAATGTTTCCCTAAAAGAAACTATGCATTTTATTACCAAATAAAGCAGGTCTTTCATCTTGACTTTAAAAAAAAAATCTGTATCTGTGCTCAAACAATGAGACGCCATCATTGGTGCCCAGAGAGGTGCAGATTTCAGACTGGCTTGCTCAGTCTGAAATCACTGGTTATGATGGACATTTACTCACAGACCTGAATAAACATTCTCTTTTGTTAGGGAGCAGGGGAGCAGTGCTCATGGTGTTTCTTCTGGTCTGTGCTGTCTGTGGGTGCTAATGGAAAGTGCTGGTGGTTTTCCCCTCTGCTCTGTTCCAAGGCACCTTGTGGGCAGTGATCTCTGTACAGGACAGGGTGAGTCAGTGCCCTGAGTCACTTCAGGAGAATGCAGCCCTGGAGCTCCACCCCCACCCACCCCTGGGGTTTCAAATAGTAGAGCTCTGGTCAGGAGGACTCCCGCAGCTCCCAGCGCTGTAGAAGAAGGATCCAGAACACTAGCTGTAAATGTGGATTAAATTTGAGGAATTGTGATCCCCAGAGCTTCTCATTTACAGTAAACTGATTTGCATGGGGCAGCAACAGGTCCATGTTCACATAGACAATCCTACTGTAAGTTTTATTACAGTGAGCTTTCTTGGAGATCTCATCACAGTGTAGGTCCCCCTGAAACTTATATATATGTCAAAATCCTAACTGGAAACACTTAGAATGTACCTTTATTTGGAAAGAGGACTGTTAGAGATACGAGTTCAATGAGGTTGTTAGGTGGGGTCTGATCCACTGTGACTTATGTCTTTAAAGCTGGAACAGGAGAGTCAGGACACAGAGCCACATACCAAGGGCAGATGACATGAAGATAAATCCAGGGGTCTTGACGATGCTTCTACAAGGCAACGAACGTCATTCATTCTCCCAACCATCAGCAGGCACTAATCCTGCAAGCATCTTGATCTGAGGCCATGAGCTTCCAGAACCATAAGATAATCAATGTCTTTTGAACCCCGTAGCCTGTGGAGTTTACAGCACCATTACATCAGCCCTAGCAACTGCTTACAGCATGTGTCTGTCTGTGTGTGAATAAATCCTAGTGCAACTGATAAAAAGCAACCCCCCTCCCAGTGCCTGACCTTTGTCCTCACAAACTAAAGATGCTAATGTGCTGTAGTCTTCAGGGAGATGCTTAAGGAGGTGTTGACAAAGGAACCACTACTGTAGTACTGTCATGACCCACCTCAGTAGCTTATTATTAGAATAGAAAGATATAGACATTGTAATGTACAGCTTTTCCTGGGTGTAAATGAGCCCAATAAACAGAATCATTAATGGTTCTGCAAGCAAATGAATAAAGGTAATTTTGGTTCCAATTGGCCACATGCTTTAATGTCCATACATTTTCAACTGATGGGCAAGTCAGTAACCAATGAAAAGGCCCGAAGGATCAGTTCAACAGTCGTCAGTCAATGAACTGGATGTTACCACTTGAGGCACATTCCTTGCAAGCTGAGTGTGGCAATCAGACTCAAATGCCTTGGAGGAAGTGGGAACAGACCGAATGCCTTTGCTTCTAACAGCTCTGCTGTGAAGGCCTGTTGTTGCTGCTACTGCCCAGCTGCAGGTAGGGTTTTATTTGTCACACCTCAAAAATCACATTCATTTATAACCTTGTGTGTTGAGCAAAGCTCTGAAACTGTGTTACGATAATAATTTGATTTTTATGGTGGCTCTTCCCACAACTAATATTAACATATATTAGGTTACAGTTATCACTTGTGAGAAATCTACATCAAAAAGTGACAAATGGGATCTATAAGCTTTTTCCTTATCNTGTAGATAGAACACCCGAATCCCNCTGTCNGTCAGCATCAGTGGTTTCTACCTCCCATGCCTGTGGCTCCCTCTGCGGCCTACTTTACAAGGAGAAAAGCTTCTTGGATTGCTCAATATTTACAACCAACAAAATTAATTGGTCCACTGGGCAAACAAAGGCCAGGTCATATACAATGGTGGACTTAGAGCAATGCAAAGGACCATCAAACGTGTGGAGTGCCTTTCCCTTTTCCTGGACATGCTACAGAGCATCCCATGGCTCTCTCCTGATTTAACAGCTGGCTAGTTTGCAAAATGCTCTCTCAATATTTAGGCTGCTGAATTAAGTGCTAATGTCCCTGAATATGAACATGTGGGCCATTTAAAAGAGGAATCTGTCTGATGTTAGCTTTCAGTCATAATTGAAAGAAACTGGTTCAAAAGGGGCAAAGAAGTGAATTCAAGGCCACCCTGAACTACATAGGGAGATACTATATCAAAAAATAAATAAATAAATAAAGGAAGGAAGGAAGGAAAGAATGAAAGAAAAAGGAAAGAAAGAAAATAAAGGAAAGGAAAAGAAAAGAAAAACAGAAAAAACCCCAAAACTAGGCAGTGGTAGAGAATTTAACTAGGAAGCCCAAGGCCCTGGGTTCAATCCACAGCAGTGTAACAGTAAATAAATTCAGAAACAAATAACAATCAGCTATCAAACAAATCAAAAATGAATATTTATATTTACTAAGGACCTACCCTGTGCCCACAACTGCCCGAAAGTCAAAAATAGCACCCNCAATTAGATAAAAATACCATCTACTTATGATTAAATACACTAAGCCAGTTCAAACTTAATAAAATTTATAGTACACATTTAAGTCTCGGTTGGTCGGTTATAGAGATTGCATTGCATAAGAGCTCAGAGGTGTGGTAAGAAGTAGAGGGTTTCTGGGGGCCGTGAAGAAGTGTCAACCCAATGTGACCCTGCTTGGGAGAGCAAGCCTGCTTTAGAAAGTTGTAGGAACAATGGAGAGTCTCCTTGAGACATAGCCAGACGGAGAGAAGCACTGAACAGCTATTCTAAAACACAATAACGTTTGGGGGATTCTGGTCTTTGTTTTTAAAGTGGGGTGGCTGAGAATCAGAGAGGAATGCTGAACCCCAATTACCTCCAAAATAGGGTTAGGAAAGCAGCACTGTGTCACAAGATGCCTTAGTGGGGAAAATAAATTATGCCCTTAACTATGTGTGGGATTTCAACTGACACACTGGGTTAGTGAGCATCTTCTCTTCCAGGGACGCTGTAGCATGTTTGGAAGGAGGCCTTGATCCATTTCTCAGCTCTCTTTAGCANCCTCACCCTGCTGTAAATACAGACGTGGTGTTAACAGCATCCCAGCTCGCTTTCAGCTGCTGAGAGCTTCAGCTGTACCTGTCGATATACACAAATGCCCTCTCCCTCCCAGAAAAGCACACAGGGACTCCAGAATTATATTTAACTGCCTGATTAATTACTGGACCTCCATGGAAATTACTGTCAAGATTATACAGTCATTCCATCTCTGGTTCTGTTTGATAAACATTTACAGTTCAACATATTTGACAAAGCCATTTATATACTGCTGTAATATAGATGAAGGTACATTCAAACTACAATAAGTCTATGATATTCATAGCCTTAAAATAACTTACTAACTACAGACAGTTCCCTGAGCAATTACAAGATGTTCTATGTTAATTTAGAAAGGAATTCCAAACAAGCCATTTAAAACCTAATAAGATGCCATTAAATGAAGGGGGACANGGGAGGGGGAAGCTAAAGAAAACCCTAAGGCTTGAACCAGTAGAAATGATTCTCAGAGCTACTGACCCTTGCAAGATCCATGTTTTACTTGGGTTTCTAGACANGAGGCAGATTTCTAATTGAAGGTGATTATCTAGTTACTACATCCCAAATTGCACACATTTCTTGTATTGGTTCACACCCACAACTAATTAGATGGAGCATTTATCAATCTGAAAGTCCGTGGAAACTGTTGCATTGATCTACTGAGCTACATATTGTCAGCTCGGAAGTGTTACTGCTGGTACTGATGACAGCCAGCCCCTGCTGCTNATGTGCATCTATGAGCCGAACTGTAAAGCTGATCCCCTGGGGTGAATTAACAGAGAGGTCACAGAACAAAGGCCTGGTTTGCTCTTGGGGTTTCTAAACTGTGGACACCAATCTGTATATCAGCCATTCCCAAGAAATAGACACACNGAGACAGTCACCATCATCACAAGGAAGACACAAAGCAATATACCATTCTAAAGATATTTCTATCTAGCAAGTTTTATCTCCACACACTTCTGAACTCCATGCCTCCAATCAAAGATGGGTAGGTAGCCTGACTGAAGAAATACAACAGTAAATATATATATTTACTGTTGGCACAGATACACCTCTATAAAATATAGCTCCCATTAGTTGGGTTAATTAAGATTAACACACAAGTTGTTGGGAACCCCCAAAGTAGACAAAAGGTGATTTACCAAGGAAAGACATAAAGACAAGGGTAACATTCCTTCCAAGTCATTCATTAACTGCACCGAGGGCTGAGGCTCCTTCCTAATACTGGATAATCATAGTCGATTATCAAAATGGCATGTGACCAAACAGCTTACAATGGCCAAACCACAACTTCTTTGCACAAAGAAAACATGCAAGAGAACCTAATCACGTATGTTACAATCACTACTAAACGCAGACACATGTGAGGAGTTTTCATTGGTGCATGTAGNGCTTCCACAGCAATGATAACCTCCTGGCCAGTCGGACACTCAGAGCAAACCCTCTCCCTGACTCACACAGAACTGCCTCACATGGCAGAACGCTGTACTCCCAGTGTTCAGACAGCAATTGTGTGGAATCTATTTTGGCTGGAAAAGCACCCTGCCCTTACCTCCAGGGTCATGTTCACAGTGCTGACGGCCACCTTTATTTCGCCATCTGACAGCTCCTTCAGATCTTTCAACATTGTTTGCTCAATACTTAAACCTGTGGATAACAAGAGAAAAAAACAATTTGTACTTGGGATCCATCAAAAAAATACATGCCAAGGGGTTATTTACAGAATTTATTCTACTAAGCTCAATGTTTGATAGTATCACTTTTATCTGTAATAAACACACACTAAGTCAAAAATCATGTTGGTGGCAGCATCTCTATTGGGTAGGATGTAGGCAGGAAATAGAATTTACCCCTCATGGTGCATATGGAGGTTCTTAACTGCAGGACACTTAGAGAGGGGTGGCNGGATAAAGAGAAAGGGAAAGAAGCAGCCAGAGACTAGCAAAGAACAAAGGCAAGGCCAGGGAGCGGGAACTAGAGAAAGGAGTCTGCCAGAGTCTGACATCACAGCAAGAATGGATAAGAAAGGCATGCCCAGCCTTAGTGTCCTTCCTTCTGCCCTCACTATTCTTCCCATTGACTGAACAGGAGCCAGAGACAAGGGAGCCTGGAACAGGACACACTTGGGTGTCAGTCTCCAGAGGCCCAGAGCAGGTCCAGTAGGGAAGGAGTGGGCAGTCTTACCTTATAAACTAGCCAAGTAATAGCCCAAAGATCCAAATTNAGGTGACCTGCTATAATTTTATAATTGCCAGTATAATCTTATATAAATTGTACTTTATAAATGTAGCTCATAAAANTTCCATAATTGAGGCAGTTGTGGTGTTGAACATCTCTAATTCCAGCACTTGGGAGGCACAGGCAGGTAGATCTCTAGGGGTTTGAGACCAGTGTGGTCTATATAGAGAGTTCCAGGCAAGCAAGCCAGATTGCACAGTGCCACCCTGTCTAACACAAATGAAAACTATCTTAATTGAGCTGGCCACCCCTGTAAGAGTCTCTGGCAGAAAGTGTGACTGAATTCCTTACTTGATGGCAGGAATAATCTAAAGTGGCAATGCTGTTGAGAACTCTAGAGTTGTAGTCGGGTGACCAAAGTATTTTAATGAAATCTATCACAGGCGAACAAGAATGGGTATGTCTTAATGTTTAACTGGCTTTCTCTATTGAAAGATACACTGTAAAGCCATGTAAAGCACAGGCATTCATTCTAGATGTTTATGAAGATAGTGTACTGCCCACCCTGCCAGTACGGAGCANGCTGTCTATCATGTCAACATGGGGAAACAGATGGCTACTCGACATTCTCATTTGACTCAGAGTGAACTGTGGCTTGGTTTGATTTCTAGAGCACACNGTAACAACAGCAGCTTGGGGCAGGTCAAGGAATGAATGAAGACATGCACCACTATGCCCCTGTGCATAGGCGTGCACCCACACTCATGCACAGGGAACTGTGTATGTGGCAGATGCCAACAAGGCCCTGCCAACATCCCTAACCTCTTTTTATCTCATTTTGGCCAGTATCATACTCCACTGGCCATCTGAGATCTTTGCTGGCCACTAGAGCCTACTTTGGAGGATTCATTCTCCACTGCACTAGGGAGCACTCACTATTTCAGTGGTCTGCTGATTTAATAACTAAACCTAGTTTATAGTACTTTGTTTCTGTGGTATTAAAACACCAACCATGACTAATTTCAAACTGTTAACCCAATATTAGCCAACTCACAAAATTCCAAAAAGTTAACCACCAGGCCTTAGGGCCAGGGGGCCTGTGCCCATCCATCACTGTACTCTACAGGGGAATACCCTAAGGTGCAGATTTACTTCCTTCCCAGAGTTCCCTAGTGAGCTCTGATCTCCTACAGGGTTTACTTGCTGGATAAAGCACGCACTTGAGAGACTCCTCAGATAAACCACTTTGCCCCTAGGGAACTCCACAATAAGGGAGAAAACTTCGTAATTTAGCATTTTCTCTTTAAAGGAGGGCCTTCTGAGTTTGGATCCTGCCCAGCTCACTTGCAACAGCTATGTGTATTGGATGCTAGAAGAGCAAAGACGCCCGTCTGTGGTTCAGTGTTCTCATCTGGAAAGTGGGCTGTCATGAGGATTCAGGAAGCTCATTTTTGCAAAGTTAGACTATCAGGACCTCGTGCAGATTAAGTTCTGACTGAAACACAGCTGTGTATTATTAACAACAATTGATCAGGATAATCCACTGTCCCAAGGAAGCCTAGATTTAGAGAACAATTTCATTGGCTTAGCCATCTTCTCTCCATTTCTTCTAAATAAAATCAGAATGATGAAATCCAGTTGTGTTTGACACTGCTCCAGCAATGTTCTCAAAACAGAACTTATTCAACAGGTGTAGACACCAAATGCATTAGCCCATGGATTAGCTAAATACCCGGGCAGCACTCTGGAAGATGCTCACCTCCAAACTGACAGCACAAACCCAGAAACCCCTACACTAGCACAGAGAA
Source organism: Neotoma lepida (assembly GCA_001675575.1). Classification (NCBI taxonomy): domain Eukaryota; kingdom Metazoa; phylum Chordata; class Mammalia; order Rodentia; family Cricetidae; genus Neotoma; species Neotoma lepida. The sequence goes on along the minus strand of LZPO01017649.1, from coordinate 70,748 downwards.
AGAGGGAAGAAAGTGCAAGCACACTCAGATTGACCTCCAGATGATCCTCTACAAGCAAGCCACCCCTCCTGGAAGCAGTGACAGAGCTATGACAGTCACTCACCCTGAGCACTGAGCTGGGTCTCCTGCAGCACGCTGATGATATCATCTCTTGGAGGCAGGTTGGGAAACTGTTCTTCCAGGATGGAGAGAATGTCCTCCTGCTTCTCTGGGAGCTCAGGATCCATCGTCATCCACTTGAACAGGATGCTGCCTGAAAGGCATGGGTACAAATGCTTTTGAGCTCTCTCTCCATCAGCCAAGACACGAGCAATGAAAATCAATGTCCTCATGCTGCAGGTGCTGGCCTCAATGGCCGGATTGGTCCCTACACTCCAAGGCACAGAGTTTGGGAAGAGAGAACAACACATCTCCACACAAACACAGAAAAGAAAAGGGGACAGCCTTGGTTTTAAATTATTTTATTTCAAAAGAGAAATTAATGGCAAACTATCCAAACATTTTCTCAATTCTCTCCCCTATAGGGGATCAGAGAATATTCTTCCAACTTGCCATACTACTGATTTTATATATTAATTTACTTCTTTTCATAACTGAATAATTGTACAACCCCACAGTGCACAGCTACACAGTCTGACAGCCTGGCTAACCTAAAGCTGTTTCTAGCCTTTCAAGTACCTACACAGCTTTGAAGGAATTTACAGTTATCAAAGTCTCCCAGGCTGGCTCTCAACTTCAGGCTGAGGTTGCTAATTTGTTGCTCTGGTTTTAGTGGGAAATGTTAAAAAAAATTAGGCAAAAGAGTTAGAGGCAGGTAATAAAAAACTGTCTTACCATCTGTATTTGTGTTCTAAGAACAATGGGTGATCTTTACAGAGTTTGAAATAGGAGGAGCAATGCTCCCATTTACAGTTTGTATTTTATTAGCCAGAATTTGTACTCTGGCTACCATGTGGAGAATAAAATAGAAAAGGAAAGGAAAGAAGCCCAGCTGGTTTTGTTCTCTGTTTGTGTGTTTACAAACATCATCTTACCATGAAAAAAAATGGGGCAGATTTAGTAGAAATGACCAGGTAAAAGTGGAGAGTGACCAAAGAGATTTTGAGTAGATTTTGGACATAAAATCTAAAAGACAAAAATGATTTTCCCATTTGTTTTTAAGGCAGACACAAATCCAAATTTCACAAAAGATGTTNACCAGCTTCCGGATCTGGTAGAGCGGTTGAACAAGAACAAAGTTCTATGCCCAGAAATGACATAAACTGTGACTGTATCAGAGCCCCCAGCAGCGACTGGGAACAAGAATGGTGTAAGTACAGAGCAGAGACCCAGAGTTCCTGACTACTTTTCTATCCAAACAGGTGCTAATTCAGAAGTTATAGCCACTGGACAGAGAAGCCTGGGAACCTATCGATAGTCTCATAAAGTCTTGTAGAAAGCCTCAGAGAGAAGGAGTCTTAGTCATCTGGGTTTTGAGTGGGAGGCCTGTAGAGCTACCAATCTAGCCAGCTGCTTGATGTTGTAGACAAACTTTATGGGGACACAGCCATCTCTGTTAATTTATATATTGTACATANTATATATTGAATATATTGTATACACATATATATACATATACATAATTATCTGCTTGCTGGCCCTCTTTGGGAAAGATTTGCCATCTGCTGCCACAGAGAAAGGTGAAACAAAAACAGAACGTTTTCCATGTGCTGCAAATCCTGCTCAGAGTCAGCTTAAACAGAGCGATTCAGTCTCTGCCGCTCTTCCAGCTCCTCTGAGGTGGGAAAGGAAGTCTGCTCCAGAGAAAAAGAACTCAGCATCCCCCCACGACCTCCATGCTGTCTGTAGCTAATGTTCAGCTGTCACTCAAAAGCTTTAGATATAAGACAACTAAACTAAGTGTATGTATGGGGGGAAATGTGTGGAGGGAATGTATGGAGGGGGAGACTCCTGAGAAGAAGAATGGAGCAGAGCCAGAGGGAATAAAGTGTAACTAGCTGGAGAATTAGACTCTACAACCAATCAATGAAAATGTAAAACTCTGGTTTTAATGGCTGCATTTAAGAACCCCAAAATGTTTTCCACTATAGATCAGATGTGACGGGGAACTGAAACCTAAGTCAGAAGAAAATATCTGCGCTGAAGCATGAAGACAAAAAGTGACCAAAACTACAAAGAAAGGTTTAAGGACCTAAGAACATGGGGCTGGTTTTAATATGTGTGCAACAACTCCTGCTAGGAAAGGGAGAGAGAGAATTCTAACATTTAAGAAGAACTANGAACCCAAGTCAGGATTAACATAAAGTAAAACATCTGTAGGCAGTAAAACTGCTAAAAACTGCATAGAAAAAGATTAAATCAGTGAGAGAGAAAACACATTCCAAACAAAATAAACTGCAGCGAAACAGAACCTGGTTTCTCAGTGAAAAGGATGGAAGTCAGAAGAGGGTGGAGTCATGTCTTCAAAATGCAGACATAAGTCATCGCCATCCTAGAGCCTTATATTCAGTGAAAACGTGGCTGAATAAAGACATTTCTAGAGAAAAGATGGAAGTATGTCACAAGAAATCCTACTCTGAAATAAACAAGAAAGCAAAAGACAACGATTTCAGACAGAAGCAAAACCAAATGCCAGAAAGAACATCCTGGAGATACAAATATGTGGTCAGCATGAATCAACACTCACTGTATGGATGGCATCTTAGAGAATTTCAAGTAGATGCAATTAAACACATTTCAATAGTGATGAGTTGCAGAGGAGTTAAGGAGAAAGGAGAGAAGGGGGAGAGGGGAGGGAAGGGGAAGAAAGAAAAGAATGAGGAAAAGGGAAAGAGGTGAAGAAAGCGGAGAGAAAGAAAATGGGGAGNAAAGGGAATTCCCCTACTGGAGCAGTAGCTCCTTGGTGGAGTGGTTGTCTACCATGTAAAAGGCCCTGGGAAGAAAGAGAGGGGCAGAGAGATGAAAGGAGAGAGGGAAAGGGGAGATGGGGGGGAAGATTTAAAACGTCCTTTCTTCTTATAAGGTGTCTGCAAAAGCCTCAAAGAATCTACTAATGATATGAGAATAGTAAGTAAATTTAAGAATTTGCTGCATCTAAGGTCAATAACACAAAACTGTATTTATATAAATAATCACAAAAAAATTAAAAGCCAGATTTTAAAAATGTAATAGCATCCAAGCATAAAACACTTAGAAATATCTTTCACAAATATGTGCTTGACTTGATCAAATTAAGAATCCACTTTGCTTTGATTTGAGGATTTCTTTATTAATTTTTAATTTTGGTAAGACGCATAAGGTTGTAGTACAATAATAAAACTTATTACCTTGATAATGCTTAAGCATATACTTCAATATTGTTACATATTCTACGTGCTTTGTGTGCTTCACTCATTTTTAAATAACTGTAATAACAGGCATTATAAAGTGATGACTAAGCATCATAATAAACAATGGTGATAAATGTGTAATGGTATGTTTTTATGAAAGTATTTTAACAGTTAAAATACTTTTTTTCAAGTTCTATAAGGTAAGGTAGCATTTCTACATTATTGCAAAACCCCTTGGTATTTGGCTATTAGAAGCCAGTTGGATTTTCCTATGTGTTTCTATGCTCACCATAGTGCAGAGTGTTATCTTGATGGGAGAATATAAAGGGAGTCTCCACACAGATGGAAAGATAGAAAAAAAATTAAGGGCACTTTAATATTTGTTGTAGACAACTGTGGATTTGTCCTGTGGCTGAGAGTCTTGGTTTTAAAACACATAGACAAGAAAGGCAGTGTTTAAAATTAGTCTAAAAGATACTGCATTAAGCAGAATCCCAGAGCACGGCTCACTGAAANGACCCCCGTCCCTGACTGATGCAGTCTGACTTGGCAGAAGCAAGACCATGACTGCCTAAGTAGGACGGGAAGTCCTGTTCAGGCAGATGCACGCCACACTCTGAGCTGTCTTTACTGGACAATAAAGGCTACAGATGAACTTCATTCCAGGACTCCTGTGGACACTTTCCATTTCACATTTAGAAACATATTTATGTTATTTTTTTAAAAAAAACTTTATTATTTAAAGGCTTACAAATAAATAAAAACACCACACACCAAAATTAACCAGACCCAAAGTCTGTATAACTCCACAAATCTCTATACAGTTAGAACAGGTATTATAGAGGGGATCTGAGGCTAATTTTTATTCTAGTTCTAATTCTGTCTTGGAATTTTGTTTTGTTTTGGTGGTGAATAAATGCACACAATATATTTGATACTGAAA
>LZPO01017649.1:46205-61900 GCA_001675575.1 Neotoma lepida | reverse complement strand
ACCCAGTTACGACCTAGATGTAAAGCTAGCCGGGAAGCTTGCTGACGGGTCAATGTGGAAGGCATGAAAAAGAGAGAACCCGGAGTAACTGCTAGTCTGTGGCTTAAGCAGGTGAGTGGCCAGCAGAGCTCTGCAATTGAGCAGGGAAACTCATAAAACTAGGTAGAGAGGTTCAAAAGTGTTCCCCGAGGGCAGTACTAAAGTCATGTACAAATGGGACAGACTTGTGAAGATGTCACAGGAGTACTAGGCAGGATCAAGAATACTAACAAGAATTCAGTGTGACAGGCAGTCACAGCATGCATGTATAACTTAAAATCTTGGAAATAAATGAGATCACCTAAAGATTGTGTGAAGATCCAAATATGTCCAGGACCAAGTTCCAGGCACTCCAATACATAGAGCAGTGAAGGGGACAAGGAGCTAAAAGGTGAACCTAGAATACTTGGCCATTGGACATAAGAGCACATGCCTGTAACCACAGCACTCAGGAGGCTGAGGCAGGTGATTGCTATGAGTTCTAGGCCAGCCTGGGCTATATAAGAAGAATTTATCTAAAAATAAAAACGTGTCTTCATCTTTTCCACAGGAAGGTACAGACTAAAATCTAGTTTACCATCCCACCCCCACCATAGGCTGAGAAGCACGTAGTCTTCCTAGAGAGTGGAGGGACAGTTTCTTTGCACACCTGAAATCCACCTGTCACTACATAGGCACAACTCAGTGTGACATGATCTGGGTATGATCATGGGTGTGAGAAACAAAAGACAATCAAATTGATATAGTAGTCAATGCACTGTAAATTCAGAAATTTGGTACAAGGTTTATAATAGTATATTCTCCACATCTATTCCAATCTTCTAAGTCTTTTCTAAGTTTCAGCCACAAGTATCTAGTCTTGTGACATCTAAGAGAGCTATATCTATAACTTCTCGTGGCCAAATGTGGGCAGAAGAATTTTGTATTTATTTTTTTAATTTTTAAGATGTAGAAGAATGAATAGATAATGTGTCTAAAAAAAAGGTGTCAAGTTCATCACAAAGTAACTTCACAGTTGCTAACGAAGACTGTTTGGAAAGATTGCAGTTCCTGTTGAGAACTAAAGGATGCTAACATGGCTTAGAGGAAGACAGAAAACACGTCTTTTATACTTGATGCTACATGTGATTGGAGAACTATGAAATCTAAGTTTGACTTCAGTGAACAGAGCAAACTTTGACTCAACTTCCTTCTTATATAATTAAAGATTTGAGAGCTTTATAAAATTCATCTATTGCTCCAAAATATGAGTAAAGTCATGCGACTCTGAAGACAGAACCTGAACATCTGAAGCATCTCTTCAAAGGCAGGTTATTTGGTTCACCATCTTTTAGTTCCCCCTTTCTTTAGGGATGTTCCACCTCATCTCCACATACATGCACACAGACAGCACACATATGCACCATGACCACAGGTTCCTACTCAACATTCTGAGGGGACAACTGGAAGAGGCAAGTAGTCCCTTCTAGTTCTCCAAATCTGAGCATCACCATCATCATCATCATCATCATCATCATCACCATTATCACCATCACCATCATTGTCATCATTAGCAGTAGCAGCAATGTAAACAAGCTACATCATTGTACTGATGTATTACAGCTTCATGTTATTTTACTGTTTGTAAACCTCATGATGGTGAGTTGTGCATTGACTATGTCTTCCCACTAAATAATGTGTGTACTGGACTTTTAAAACTACAAACTGCTCAGTTTCTAAGATATGTAAACAACACGCTATCCAGTGCTTGCCTGAACAACACATTTGAGTTGCCAGACAACTTTCCATGAGCTGAGATTCCTTAATTTCTGCCTGCCTTACCACAAAGAAAAATGATTATGATTTCTTGGGTTAGCCAAAGGTACCATTTCAATGACAGCATTGTTACAGATTCCTTNGTCATCACAATATTTATGACCAGTTTCCTGGGGCCATTAGTCCTTGGACTTCCTCGTTCTAAATTGTGGTAGAGAATGACGCAGAAAAAGAAAGTTCTTGGAAGGGTTGAGCCAGCCCGTCCTCAGCCTCCTCTATTTCTGTGCCTTCAGACTGTCTCCTGACTGACTCTCCTGTAGTGAACATTTTGAGGATAAATTGTACCTACCAGGTCTAAAGTGAATTGCAGAGAGAAAAGAAAGCTTTATACAAAAACAAAAATATTTTGCATGTCCCATATGCAAAAGTAACTGGATGTCTGTGCTCATTTTGTGGCACCAAAGTTGATGGACACCTTTTAATGTGAAAACCGTTTGTTGGAAGCAGTGGGCTCCAGCAAATAGTAGCATATGGTAATTTCCCAGCATCTGTAGGAAGTTGAATCCAGGATTCACATGGATACCAAAATTTGTAGGTGCCCTAGACCCATGTGTAAGATGATGCAGTGTTTGTCTGCATCCTGTCAAATTCCCATATATATTTCACATACCTTACAATACTTAATATCACTTACACTACTTAGTACACTTGTAATACTCAGTATAATCCCTTGCCTTACTTAGTACAGTAGGAAACAACATAAATTGTTATGCTGAATTGTTTGGAGAATAACAGTAAGAGATGCCTTTACTGTGGTTGATACAATCAGGTTAAAGTGATTATTGTCAGCTCAAGGTTGGTTGAGTTCGTGAGGTGGAGACCATGGATACAGAGAGTTGATTGTGACAGTACAGGCAGCAATGACCCACGTTAAAAATTAAAAGATAAAAGTGGAGGACCCTGCATCATATCAAAACAAAAGGTGAATATTTTGCCTTACAGGAGGGATTCTGTAAGCCAAAGCATGCATAAGTGTCGGGGGATACTCCAAGGCCGCAGGAACAGGGAATTCTGCTCCACATTCACACTGTCGCAGGCGAGAATCTCCTTTGGAAGCTATTAACAGCCAGAGGAGGGGCTCTCTCTCCAACCAGGATGCAGCAGCCNCATTTAACATTCCTGTCTAGTGAAACAGCACAGGCCCCTGTGCCCGTTTCTAAATGCACATTTTTAATATTCAATATAATGCTACTCTTTAACAAACTCTTTACTCCCTGCCTCTCTGATGGAGCTTCCCGGGGTCTTTAAAGGGATTGTTAACCCAAGAATGGATCGCACTCTTTCTGCATGAGCAGGCCCAGAACCAGCCCATTAAGCCTCCCGGCTTTACTCTGGCAGCGCAGTCCTCACCTCTGAGGAGATGTGCCAGCTGCTGGGTGATGAGCTCAGGGGCTTCGCGCAGGAACTCCTTCAGCACCAGAGCGGAGGAAGACTCCGGGATCCCCAGCTCGCCATCGCTCTGCTCACCAGGATTAATAACTCTGACAACTGCAGCTTCCAAAGTTCTGTCCTCACTGTAAAATAAACGGAGAGGTAGAGAAAGAGATAAGGCATGTTTTCCCACTTTGTCGGATGATTCAGTCTCTACTCCCACATGAATAATAATTTCCCCTAAATTCTCATGACTGTGAAGAATAGGACCTGGAGAGTTGGCTAAGACGCCTGAAGAGCAAGCATAAGGACCTGAGTTCGGGTCCCCAGAACCCACGTAAAAGCCCAACGTGCTCCTTGCTATGGTCACTCCAGCACCACAAGAGGGTGGGTGGGTGGGGAGCAGCTGAGGCTTGCTGGTCAGCAGGTCTAGTCAATCAATGAGCACCGGGTTCACTGATTGGCCTTCCCTCAAAAGATGAGGTGGGGAGGAAGACTTCTGACATGGATCTCTGGCCTGTATAAGTTTGCACCCCTTTGCATGGGCGCTGGTGCACACACTCAAACACGCGTGTGCGCGCACACACACACTCACACTCACACATATGCACACACACACACAATCACACACTCACATACACACAATCTCACACACACACTCACACTCACACATGCACACATACACACAGTCACACACACACACAATCACACATGCACATACACACAATCACACATACATATACACTCTCTTACACACACACACTCACACTCACACATGCACACACACATACACTCTCTTACACACACACATACACTCTCTTACACACACACACACACACACACACACACACTGCAGAGGGGAGAACAGGACCTTATTCTGTGTCTCTTCACGTGCCATTTCCGTTCATTATTGCCCCCAGGATTCCTAGAGAATTTTCATACCACAGTAGCTATGATTTATTAATTTCCACATAACCAGAAACACTGTAGCTATGTTCAGACCCTATGAGATGGGTTCTAGTAAGATCTTCCTTTCATAAGTGGGGAAACTGAGGCACAATGGGGCTAAGGAATGTGTTCATGGTCAAGTGACCAGGGAGTGGAGCAGGTGGCTTTTAGCTGACACTCTCTCCAGTACCTGCTCAGTACAGTCACTGAAGTTCAGAAAAAAACACCACTATGCCCCTGACAGCTTTGCTATGATTTTTTTTAAACTCAGACTGTTCACTAACTAAATAAAGTTTGTACTTCTTTATTTTTGGAGTGCTGAAGATCAATCTCAGGGCCTTTGCATGCTAGGCNAGTGCTCTGTCACTTGGACCATCCTCCACCCGTCACCTACTTCATATATGTGATAGAGGTGGGTTTTCTTAAAAGCAGGCAGATGCAGATAAAACTCCACTTTTTCTGACTATTCAAAAACAAATGAGTAACAGTGAAGAAAGTTAGCTCTCTATTTTTGTGGAATATTCCATTTCATAAACAACCACAAGCCCAGAGCTTATACCCTCAGTCTCGAAGTCAAGCCTAACGTTTTCCATTTTAAGTGGTGACAAAATTCTCTCCCAATTCTTGTGCTGTGTTCTCTTTACTCGTGTCTGTTGCATGAATTGTCCTGAAAAAGTTAGACGTAACTTTAGCCAAGTGTGTGATAACTAGGAACACCCAGGCTGTCTACTCTTTGGGGACTGAGTTTCCTCCAAAGGTTCACATGTGTAAGATGGTGCCCATGGTGGAGACACTGGACAGAGCTGAGGCCTTTAAGAGGTAAGGCCTGGCAGCAATTCTTAGATCACTGGGGACATGCCCTCACAGGGGGTTGGGCAATTCTAGGTTTTAGTTTTGGCTCTGGTTCAAGGTGTGACTGTCTTGTTCTTCTTGCTGATGATATACTGACCTCACCACAGCCCCCTCTGGTGACCTGATATGGGAGTTGACTCTCCAGAGCCAACCTCTTCTTTCTACCTAGGTAGCTTGTGTCAGGTACTTCATCATAATGATAGAAAGATGGCAAATACAACTGACAACTGAAGTCAGTCCAAACTGTCACCCACAACTTCCAACCTCTTGTCAACAGATGGTTGATACATATTCTTCAAAAGAATTTCATTNGCCTCCAACAGCACAGGGATGAAAGTAGCCCACAGACTGTTTCCCAAACACTTCATAAACCATCTGTGTAACTGATGCTGCCTCGGTATACCTTAATTCATATGTAAGTGTATGTCCTAAAAGTGGTTACATTTAAAAGTTATTAAATAGGAAGGACTTATTTCAAGTGTTCTAAGGTCAAGGTTAGTTAGTGATGGTCATCAAAAACAGGTAAATGGGCAAACTGTAAAGAAAGAGCACTTTGTAGGGTTGTAGGGTATTTAGCCGATGTCCCTTCACTCAATAGCAGTAGAGAGTGGATCACAGAGGCACCTCGGTAATACCCCGTAGGTGGGAATCTGTCTTCTTCCTCTCCCTTTACCTCAGATCCTTGCCCCAGCTGGCAGGCAGATGAGCCAAGCTCTCNTCTGAGCTCTCCACTGACTGTACATGGCGCCCTGGGCAAAGCCNTCTGTGGCACTGGGCCCCACATTTCCTGTATATGGCATGAGGCAACTGAACTACATGGGCTGTCAACAGCCTGTCCTTCTTTTACCATGGAAAACCAGTGACCAAGTGGCCCATTTCCCAGCTTCCCCCTTTTCTCTATGAGATTTCTTTAGAACCTTTCTGCTTTATCTGGTTTCATTTTTCGTTACTTATTTTCAACATCAATATGTAGGATTCTTGGGGCACTGTAAGGAAATACTATTTGGTAAAATTTACAAGAGCATTCTNCTTAAACACATTCACAATCTCAAAGTAAACATGGAGAACTGACATAGGCCAAATTTTATCANGAAAGAAAAAAATTACTCCTTTTCCTATGCAGTCCTTTTTTTGACTTTTTAATCTATAATAAGGAGACAATAACAATTGTGGGAGCCCACAGTGACTCCAATTTGTGCCTTGATTCCATCTTGACTCAAGGTCAGAGAGTTCAAGCTTGTCTTTGCTCTTTAAGGCTAGATAACAGGATGTTTGGCCAAAGGCGTGGTTACCAGATGTCTTGAGAATTAAGATGTTTATGCTTGTTTGTTCCTTGAACCATGGTGTCTTTGAGAGGGGGTGGTCTTTTGCTCCCCTTGCTTTGATTATAAAAAGGCTGTGAGAAATAAACTCAGGGCTACTGCAATATTGACTCAGAGCCTTCCCAAACCCATCCTGTGTCTCTGTCTTTTCTTTTATGTCTCTTTTTCCTATCTATTTTTTCTCCATCCTCACTCCCCTATTCAGGACTGTTCAACAGGTCAAATGGGACCCAACAAATAATGGTGACAGCCGACCCGGATACCTTCACTCAGGACAAATGCCCAGAGCCTAACAGTGAGTCTTACCTCCCCAGGACGTGGCTGCCCACAAGCGTTATGGACAGCTTCCCTTCCTCATTCAGCTGATGCAGNTTAATTTCATCTCGGAATATGTGGAATGATTCAGAGATATTCAGCTCTTCTAAAATAAANCTTGTCTCTGTGAAGTAGTTGAATTCAGTTCTTGGGATATTCAGCACTGGCACGCAGAGGACCCCAGGTGGACTGACCTACCGAAAGAGAAGTTAATTCAACCACTGGAAACAGCAGTTTTCCTTCAGCTCGAAGCTAATTGCTAAAGACAGTTTAAGTCTTTTGGCTGCAACTAAATTTTGTGACATTCAAAACAGATCTCCCTGAGCCCAATTACAGAGCACTTTCCACTAGTAAGTGGGCCCTGGTGTTATATTGCTAAATTATTATTANATTNTTTACTTCTCTCTGTGTGTGCACACGCCACAGCACACATGTGGAGGTCAGAGAGTAACTGGTATGAATCAGTTCTCTCCTCCCACCATGTGGGTCCTGGGAAAGCAGACAGGTGGGCAGGTCTGGCAGCAAGCACGTGTACCTGTTGAACCATTTCACCAGCCCAGCCATGATGATTTCTTGTCTCTTTTTTTTTTTTCTTTACCTGAAATTTCACAGGTAAGCCTTACTGAAAACATTAAGGCTTTACTTCAAACCTTCCACTATTAAAAAAAAGTATGTATATATGTAGAAATATACATTTATACATACACAGAGAGACAGAGTCTCCTCTTCATGGGTAGCAAATGCATGTCCTTATGGAATTGACAAAAAATTGATAGTTGGGACAGACTGACGTGACAGAAGAAGGTAGATCTGTCCCCATCGAAATGGAATACTTGCAACCTGGATCTAGTCAACAGTCCAAGTCTACTTCAGTTACATCTTCTATTTTCTCAAGGTCATCTGGAAAACCATATGTTGAAATATGGTTTGTGGCATGCAGTTGTGACATTTAAAAAATTTATTTATTTTTATTTTATGTGCATCGGTGTTTTGCCTGCATGTATGTCTCTGTGAGGATGCTGGATTCCCTGGAGCTGGAGTTAGACAGTTGTGAGCTGCCCCGTGGGTGCTGGAAATTCAACCTGGGTCCTCTGGAAGAGCAGCCAGTGCTCTTAACTGCTGAGCNATCTCTCCAAACCCAATTGTGACATTTTTAAAATGTTATTCACTTGGGAGTTAAGTTTAGCACACAAACTAATAGGTTATGATCTCTACTGAACACACACACACACACATATATATATATATATATGTTCATAAAACTCTTATATTAAAACATTTGTGGTGACCATATAGGGAGGAGGAAGAAGAGAATTTCAGATTAACAATAAATTTGCTTTTCTATATGAATTTTAAAGTAAAGTATTTTTAAAATTACTTTAAGGGTAGAGCAATGAGGATCTCACTGCCACTGGAAGAACGTGGGTTTAGTGATGCTTCATTTCTGAATAAGTAAATAGCCTTTATTCTCGAGTCACCACAGCTTGTCAACAGTATGTGCTTATTACACATGCCAGTGTCTGTCTCCCCTTTCTAACACTAAAAAGGCAGGATTGTTTTGTTCTGCTGTGTGTTCTAAGATGTAAAACAATCAGGCAGTAGTAGACATTTAATAAATATTCACTGAATTAAATAAATGAACCAGACACTGCTATTGTACACAAAACACAAAAGCGTCTCCACCAAAGTGGGTTTTCTTTCCACTGTAATGCTAATGCCGAATCCCAGTCACATAATAATCATTAGTGATTTATGTATAGCACGTTACTCTTCCTAACTAATTGACAGTTGTGTCTAACTCCTGCAGATGCAGTGGAGGAGAATCANTACATGAGTCNGAGTGTGTGTCCCAAGCTGTCCAAGCAGNACTTATTCTGGAGGTGGGACCAGAAAACTAGACAGCAGCCCCAGCTCCTGCTCAATAAATTGGAAAAAGCCATTCTCCTTTCTGANCCTTCACTTTCTGTTTCTGTAGAATGGGGTTTGGTCTCTGTTTTACTCACCAGAGTGTGAAGGATGCATGCAAAGCCACAGAGCCCTGANAGACTGAATATAGTTCACAGGAAAACTCCATAGAGGCATAGCCTACAAATAGCAGGCAAGACCTACCACACTAAGACAAAGGCATGGTATCTTAGTTAGGTTTTCTATCACTGTGATAAAACACAATAACAGAGAGCAACTCGGGCAGGAACTGATGCAGAAGCNGTGGAGGAGTGCTACTTACTGGCTTGCTCAACCTGCTTTCTTAAACAACACAGGACCACCTGCCCAGATGCAGCACTGCTCTGCCCTGTGGGCTGGGCCTCCCCACACCAATCATTAAACAAGAAAATCCCCTATAGACTTGCTTACAGGCAATCTGAAGAGAGGANTTTTCTCAACAGACGTTCCTCTTCCCAGATAACTGTAGCTTGTGTCAAGTTGACAAAAACCAACCAAACAACAAACAAAAAACAAACAAACCCAACCAAGACACATGGAAACAACAAAATCCCTTGTATGTGATTCTTTAGTAATGCTGTATTTGTTTCTATCTTTAGTTAAAAGTCTCCAAAGGAAAGGAGAGTCTATATAAGTTTTTATTTATCTGTCTACCTATTGATCATCTATCTTTTATTACTCACAACTTTCCTACCTCCTTTCTGCAGGATGCATCTGCATTTATGACACTATAACTATAGTTGGTGATGTTATTATTATATACTTTGTTTAAACTGCGTAGCGCTGGTAGTCTTAGAGTCAACCCAGTTCAGTCAAGCGTTCTCTAGATGAGCAGCCGAGAATAACAAGGATTGCTTAATGCACACATCTCAACTCAGACACATTCATCTCCTCCTGCCAATTACTCTTCCTTGCAAACTTCAACAACTTGTAAGATAAATTTAATGTAGAGCCCACATGTAGAGATGAGAATACTTTACCCATCATTTTCCTCAGCTGCCCTAAAGCAGTACTTGCCACCCACAGCTCATTCTGGAAGACTGGGTTTCATGTGAATTTAAATCACTCCAGATCAGCTATGCCTAGTATCAAGGGATCCAGATCCAAACAAAATTGAAATAAAATAAACCAGACTCTGGAAAATTAAAAATTCCATGAGCCTTCTGGAACTAGTACCCAAACATTCGGAACATACATTTGAAGGTTTTCAGGCAATAAAGCTCATTATTGTGGGCTGATGGGATTTATAGATGGGAAATTTGAACATGATTTGTTAAAAAGGCCTTTCCCGTTCTGTGGGTGAGTCTGTGTTTCACAGAGTAAGGAGATTCTCCCTCAAGGGACATCATCTTCTGGGCTAAAAGGCAACAACTAAGACTTACAGAATCTAGATTGGACACACAGTGCCCCTGTTTCTGAGTCTCCAGCCAGTGCTCTGTGCTTTATGTGCTGTTCATATGAGCTATTCTGCACATTTCTCTATTCCCAAAGGCACAGTCACATAGTACATGATAAAGGAAAGAAAGGGGTCCTGAGTCCTGCTTATTATTACTCCTCTAAATTCNCATAAAAACAATCAANTACCACAAACATGTTTTAATATGTTGTTTGAAATGGTTTTGAGAAGAAACCAGTAAGACATAAGCAGAACAATGTTTAGCACCCAGGAGGTATTCAATAAATGCCTATTGCTTACGTGATTTTAGTATTTACTCTCTGCAACAATATACCTGAACATGAAAAACTAAGTTAGTGGCTTCATTTCCCTATATTTATTCTTAAAAGACATACAATTCAGATACAAAGGATATAATCCCTTTCTTCTCACCTTGTCCAGAAAGTATGCATATGTGAAGGCAGAAATGAGAGAATCCAGGTCACATGACTTAGGGCCAATAACTGCATGGACCTTCTCCAATCGTTTACTTCGATCCTGCAACCAATAAAAAGAAAAATCACACTTTTACTTGCTTCCAACCGATATAAAGTGGAAAACTTTCAATTTCTTAAAGTGTGCTTGTCTATACTCATACACAATGGCAGAAAATAATAAATTTATCACAAAAGTATATTAAAACTATGTATTATGTTTAACATGGTCAAGAAGAAAATAATCTACCTTTCTTAATGCTACCTCTGGGGCCTCCACCCATTCAGGGAGATGCATCTGCACATATAGACACATATAAACACATATATCACACACATACACAATACACACACACACACACACACTCACACACACACACACACCAAAAATATGAGACTACCTACAAATTCACTTCCTTTGAACTATATCTCTGAGGCACCATTTTCTTAGTAAGAGGCCATTTTGCTGTGAAGATCAGTTGCACAGAGTCCTATGATTGTCTCCTGATATAAGACATGTTTCTTAGTTTAAGAAATGNTGTAACTTTTTCTCCTATCCCTCCCACACCATGTAGTCAAACAAACAGTCTATCTGGAAAGGCTTCNTTTTTCTACATTCTATCTTGGATGTCGAAGATATTCTTCCTATATTGTTGTATTTTTCAGTAAATGAAACATTTTTCTCATTCAGAAAGAGGGGTGTGATTTACATCATTGGTCTAAAACTCCAATTTATATCCATTGCTTCTTTAAAAGTGTGCATATTCACCTCTCTAGAAAAGAACACATACTTTTTGTTTGTTTGTATGTTTGTTTTTTGGTTTGGGGGTTTACTCAATATTTATTTAATTTCTTTTATAGAAACCTGAATTTTCTTTGAAATATTAAAAAACTAAGTGTCTCTAGAAAACACCATAGCAAATTGCTTGACACACAAAAAAATTATAAAATAAATTTATATCTTTCCCTCTCTTTCTTTTGAGAAAGGGCCTCATGNAGCCCAGGCTGGCCTCAGCCTCACTCTGTTGCTGATGGAGCAGAACCTCCANTCTTCCTGCATCCAGATGATGCTGGCATCACAGCATGCTCCACCATGTTGGCTGTCAACAGCATCTTTACAGTAAGGTAGCAGCCACACTGTGTTTACTTCTCTCACTTTCCATCACTTATTTTCATTTCCCTGTTTAAGACTGACTAGACAGCCGCATATTGTGAAGTTGCTCCAAACAGCAGGACTAGTCATGACTGCTCAACAGCAAACTTAGGATTCCTTCATGTTTTATTTTTTTTCCTTAAGAAAAAATTAAAACACACCTAATAACCTAGCAGGTATCTTGAAAATGAACTTGACAATTTGTTATTNTTTGTGTAGAACTGGTGGTATCAGAATCAGAAACAAATTATTAAACAATGAGGATTTGGCCCAAGCACCAAGATGAAGCAAAAATTTTTTCTGCATTATTTTACTGTGTTACATAAGACCATGTTCATGAAAGTATGAATGCACTTTGAGTATATTTATCCCCACAACCACTCTCCTCCCTTTCCATGTCCCATCCCTTCCCATTAGTCCCCTTTGTTTCCCCAGACAGTTTCTCTTCTACTTTCATGCCATCTGTACACATACAATTTTATGAANCAATAAAAGATGAAGAAAATCTTAAAGGAGGTTGGGTAGAGTCCATCACAGAGAAAAAGNGGCACAGAGATTTTACATAAGCCATCCCCTGTAAGTGACTGCTAAATTAAAACAGACTCACAGTTTCAATTTCTTTGATATTTATTTTTTAAAAGCAATATACTCAAAGTGTGATACAAACTCTGAAGATGATTACAAGCTCCCTCCCCCTTACTACCTAGTCTACCTCTCATGCTCCACCCCCCTTTCCCAGCTTCTAACCCTGTAAAAGGGCAGCTGGCTTCCTGAACTGAACANCCTCTGAGGGGTTTAGCTCAGGTCTAGATCTCAAGGTNAAGACAACAAATATTCTAGAAGCACCTAAGTAAATTTAGGGAAATAGAATTCCAGCCCATTACAACATGAGCAAATGTATTAAGATATCACATTCCTGTAAATGATCCTCTTCCGAGAAGCTCAAAGGTCTGAGGAGACATTACCTCACTTCTCCCATATCTTGTGAGACAGACAATAGAAAGATCAACAATGTTTTTAACAGGTCAGAGGAGCCTGTGATGGGGCCAAGTTTGTTTCCAGAATCTTCAGCCTAACACCACAAGAGCTGACTCCCTGCCCCATCTAACCACTTCATAATGCCTTAATGACTCTGTGCCCACTCGAGTGTACATGGCACCGAGGGAGAAGAGAAGGGGCTAAATATGCACACTAAATACAGAGATGCTGCAGACATTGGGAACATCAACACAACTGACTCACCTGCTCCCTTGTCTAGGCATCCTCATTCCCATCATAGCTCCGTGTTCAACCTTCAACTTACACAAAAGAAGATGTGCAGGACATAGCAATATCTCTGTGTTGATGCATTTCTAGATACAACCCCAATTATTACTTTAGGAAAGAAAGGAGCTAAATAAATGAGGATTGTGACTCCAAAGTATACTAGACCAGTTCTCACAAGACAGGAACCTTCTACGATAACCACCCTCTATTTCTTCTTCATTTAAAGAGACAAATGACATATTCTCTTGGAGGTCAGAGCTATGACTGACTCTGGTGCAAAACTCTGAGGGCTCCCCATGGTGTCACATGCCTTTCTTTCATGCTCTATTTTTTCTGGCTACTCTTCTTGCCACGTGTAACAGTATACCATTGTGGGATCTCTTCTGATGCCATCCATCCATAAGATGGTTAATATGGTGGTCAGCTTGACAGAACCTAGAATCACCTAGGAGACAAGCCCCTGGGCAGGTCTAATTGGGAGTTTCTGTCATTAATAAATTGATTTGACTGAGGGCTGCATTGTTTTATGGTCTGGAGGTCCGGGACNGAATAAAGACTGAATGACCTCAGCTCCAGCATTCATCTCTCTCTGCTTTCTGCTTTGTGATGGCCAGCTAGGCCTCAAGCTCCTGCCCCTGGGATTTCTCCACTGAGAAGGATTTTATTTTAAACTGGGAATAAAATAAATCCTTCCTCAGCTTGCTTTTGTCGGGAATTCTGTCATAGCAACAACAAGAGTAACTAACACATCACACATCTGCCAACCCAGCTAATGCCATCGTGCCTAAAGTCCAACACTTTCTCCCTCCACCGCCCTCCAGTCAAATGGAGTGGAGCTGCAGAAACAATGGTTTTGTAGAGTATTATTTTAAGGTGTATTACTTTTGTTTATGTTGCATTTGTTTAACTCTGTGAAGCTGTCTAAAACACCTGATGGTCTAAGAAAGAGCTGAATGGCCAATAGTAAGGCAGGAGAAAGAAATAGANAGGGCTGGGAGGCAGAGAGGATAAATAGGAGAAATCTGGGAGAAGATGAAGGAGCAAGAGAATAAGGAGAAGAGGACATCAGGGGCCAGCTACACAGCTACACAGCCATCCACAGAGTAAGAGTGAAAGTAAGATATACAGAAGTANAGAAAGATAAAAGCCCAGAGGCAAAGGGGTTAATTTAGGTTAAGAAAAATTGGCAAGAAACAAGCCAAGCTAAGGCCAGGCATTCATAAGTAATAATAAGCCTCCATGTGTGATCTATTTGGGAGCTGAGTGGTGGGCCCCCCAAAAGAGTAAAAGAAAATCCAACAACACAATGGTACGTTGAACAGAGTGTATTCGAGATGATGAACCAAATAATGAGATAATGAGAAATGAGAACACTTCGGAAAGATTAAGAGGATGCTAAGGTGAGCTTGTTTGAAAATTTTGATGTTTCAGTAAAGATGTGAACCCAGGGAGTGGAGCCTAAATGTATCAAAAGCCATGGGAAGAACATATGCAAAGGTCTGAGGTTAGGAAGGGTCCAACATATTCAGCAACTGACAAGTACATGCATTTCCTAAACATGATCTTGTAAAGTTAGCAATGAACAACTCTGGCAAGTAAATGTTCCCTCCTTAATGGCACAGAAGTACAGCAAGCATTATCTTGGAGACAAAGACTTATTGTTAATGCCCAAGCCTCACACAGACAGAACAGTGATAATCAGATGAAACAGATACTGCCAGCTTTACCATCTAAATGTACTTCCAAATGCACTGTCAGCGCTTTCCCATAATTAATTCATAAAAGCATTGAACTCACCAATATTCCAGATCATGATTTGAATATGCTTTCAATTTCAAACTACAATTTCATGTATCAATCAAATGAGACTTCNTATNGAAGTTACCTTCCCAGCTCTTTTAAAGCTGACAAATACTTGCACATTCAGACCACACTGCACATTAGAGGAAGTGCCAGGGCAAAGCACTTTTGAACCCACCCATGGAAAACAGAGGTCCTGACCAGAAAAGGGCTTCCAGAACCTTTCAATAAGTGTAAGTAGGCTTGTTCTAAATTTCTCCCTCTCAGAAACAGAGTTGCTCCTACCTCTAATTTCCCCAGTCCAAAGTCTTATAAAAAAATCTTTTTCATAGAAAAGCCCTTGCTATGCCATCATAGCCCCTCCCTCACCCTTTTCTTTAAAATTCTATAAATATTTATTTCAAGAATGTTTAATTTAAATTAATTTTGTTGGGGCAGGGAGATAGCTCAGCAGTTGAATGCACCAGCTCTGAATGCCTGATGGTCTGAGTCTATGCTCCTGGAATCCACGTACAAAGCTGTAACACGCGCACACACACACACACACACACACACACACACACACACACCTGTAACCCCAGCACTCCCATAGAGATGAGAAACACCTGACAACAGCGAGCCTGGAGTATGTGGCAAGGTAACATAAAAACAAGAGAGACCCTGATTGAACAAGGTAGANGGTATAAACGAGCTCCTGAGATTCCTCTAACCTCTACATGTGCGGTGGCATGTGTACACATACACACAAATTAGTTTCTTTAAGAAAATATTTTTTCTGAGGCTGGAGAGATGGCTCAGCAGTTAAGAGCACTGATTGCTCTTCCACAGGGACCTGGGTTCAATTCCTAGCACCCACATGGCAGCTCACAACTGTCTGTAACTCCCATTCCAGGGCACCTGACAACCATGGCAAAAACACCAATGCACATTAAAAAAAAAAGATGAAGAAAAAAGAAAACGTTCCTCGGATATAAATATATACCTTCATAAGTTAGATATGA
>LZPO01017649.1:0-35471 GCA_001675575.1 Neotoma lepida | reverse complement strand
CAAAAATCTGTGATCCATTCATAGATCAGCCTAATAGTCAACATTTTTCATCTGATTACTGGAGCTTCATTTGCCATTATCAGTCAATTTAGAATTAATATTTAAGGGNCCCAGACATATAAATTCTAATAAGATGGCCCAAACATAGTTAAAATAATCCTAGGAACGGCAACCTTGAGCAATGCCCTAGAGAATACATGAAATACTAAATGAGATGGACATTTTTCATGTATTTGTAAAGAAATACAGTTGGGTAATAAATGTTATATGAAAGATGGTTAATACGATTAGCCATCAGTCAAATGCAGATCAAACACACCTGAGACTCCATTTCATCCCCGTGCAAACAGCTGTGAAGAACTCAACCGCTAGAGCATTGATGGTGGGAACATAAATTAGTGCAGATACCATGAATGTCATTATAGCGGTTCATCCAAAAATGAAAACTAGAACTGTATTATGGTCCAGCCATACCACTCCTGGGTATATATGGAAAGGAATCTAAGTCAGATCTAAGTCAGCAGAGCACAGAGATAGCCTGGGCACAATAGTCAAGAAATAGAATCAACCTCAATGTCCATCAGCAGATGAATGAACAAAAAAAAAAGTGACCATGAATACATATATATCAGTGTATTTAGCCATTAGTAAGAACAAAATGATTATATCATTTGTAGACAATGGACAGCACTGGAGAATATTATGTTAAGGAATAAAACAAGGCCGGGTGGTGGTGGCTCATGCCTTTAATCCCTGCACTCGGGAGGCAGAGGCAGGCTGATCTCTGTGAGTTCGTTGAGGCCAGCCTGGTCTATGAAGCAAGTTCTAGGACAGCCAGGGCCACACAGAGAAACTCTGTCTCAAACAAACAAACAAACAATCAAATAAACATTCAGAAAGATTCAGAAAGGCAAATGTCTTCTCTAGACTGAAAACTATGGACGCAGAAGGGGAAGTCTATTTGGGAAGAGCCAGGGACCAATAGGGGTCACAGAGGTGGGGATAAAACAGGTCATGGGAAGGTAAATATGATCCAAAGTGTGTAACACACATGCATGAGAATGTCATTAGGAAACCCAGTAATTTGTGCTAAGAACATATGCTAATAATAAAGAAGAGATTAGAGAAAAGAGGGGTAAAAAGTCTCACAGTAAAGGATTCTACTGACTGTCACTGATGAGCTCAGAGAGAGGGCCAGTGTGGGACCACAACTGTGGGGAGCTACATTAATTAATAGTAATGAGCACCAAGCATAAGTAACAAACTATACTACAGCATTTTCACACGTGTACAACCTACTGTCTTGCCAATGACCCCTCCGCAATGGTCTGCTTAAAAGTCTGTGCTTCTTAGTCCTCCCCCACACGCCAGTATATATCAGGCATACAAGACAGCACCTAGTGTGTCTATGCAGGCCCACGTTTTAGTCTTCAAGTCGTCTTTTTACCCTGAATTCCTTCTGCTTGCCTGAACTATGAAGCATGACTCTTTTGCAGGGCTCAGACCCAGAGCCTTCTGCCCACTCATAGGTAGCCCTCGATCAGGGAGGTGCCCCCCAGCCTGTGTGTCCTTACCAAAACGTCACTGTTCCTCAGTATTCTGGAGATTTCTGAACTGTGAAGGCTGTTGTCGTACCTCTTAGGCAGGGTTTGCAATTTAGTCATCCCTGTGAGTTCAAGGCTTTGATGTTCTGTGCATATATAGTAGGTAAGAATTCACTTTAGAAGAGAGTAAACAGAGACCCTGACATAGGGCTCTCCCATCACTCNAGAAATACCATCCCTAACCTTGTCCCTTTCCTATCAGTGTCCCTCTAACAAACTTGAGAAAATACCAGCACTGCAGGGCGCACAGGAGGCACAAAGATACTGTTGAAGGCAGCCCTGGATCCTTTCTGCTACATCTGATGAGACACACCCAGGGTCAGGCCCGGGTACCTCTGTGTTGAACATCTTCCTTCCCAGGTAAATGTGACACAGTAAAATTTAACATTCATGTCTCTAGCTTACTGATGGTAGAAAATCCTGTTTCATATGAGCAGAGGAAAATATTCCATAAGCTTGCTTGCCAAGCCTGTTTCCAGAGAACTGATGTAATCTACCACAGAGGGACAGTCNTGGGTTTTAGAAGAAAGAAAATTAAATGGAAAACAATGAAAATAAAAATACACAGTGAGCACTTAGAACTCATAATCTCTGTGGATTCGACTGAGGAGAATTATAGAGAACTGTGAAAGGTACTTGTATAGTGCAAGGGGCAGTGTGCTATGCCAGGGAACGTAAAGGCTCCTTGTGTCATGACCCTTGCTGCACAAGGGAGGGACTGGGAATCTGCCCTCCTGACTGTAGCTCCACTGCCCCNTGGGGCTCTTTCCTTTGACTTCTCTACAGCAAGTCACAGATAACACTGACTCTGTGTGTAAATCAGTGCAGTTTACACGTCTTTCCTTCCTGTGGCTCGTTCTTCTAGCTGAGCTACACAGACATACCTATCGCACTGCTGTGGGAGTAGTGGGAGCATGGCCCAACACCTCCCCATCACTTTTAGTGGATCTGACAGAGACAATCAGCCTGTGGCAATCATTCTAACTCTTCTGTTTCAGCATTGCCTCTACCCCAGCATGCCATTCTATACACTGGTTCTATACACGGGCTCTTGCAAGTGACTTAAACCCACGAGGAAATTTTATATATAATTACCCCAATGCCTGCCATCTCCAGAATCACAGTGACTCTGGAGAAACACTAATCAAATGGTTGGTACATGGAATACTTTTAGGCATGAAATTTAATACAGGTTGACACATTTGAAAGTTGTCTCCTCAGGACGCATTCAGACAGAAAGCTTGCCGGTAAGGAGGCTGGAGACACAGGGCACTGAGCCCAACTCACTACTAACTAGCTATGAGACGCTGATCTAGACACTCCTGTGTCCTCAGCCTCAGTTCCTGAATCTNTGAAATAACAGGCTGAACCTGAGGCTCACTAGGATCGTGTTCATTTTAATGTTCTAGAAAACAGCAAAGAAATTAGTTGTAGAAAATGGATCCCAGGAGGAACCACATTTTAAAGGAAGTTCTATTCATTTACTTACTTACTTACTCTTTATTTATCAATGGATGCGTTTTTGAGGGAAGGGCTCCAAGCATTGCTACACTCAAGACTCTGATGTGACCTATTAAGAATCTCTGTAGTGAGACCACAGCAATCCCCCACGGCTGTTGGATCCATCCTAAGGTTTTCTNTTCAGTGTTTAAGAACAGGAAAACATTAGAACACCAAAACAGAGTATCATGGAATGAATAATCTGCCATTTGAAGAAAGAACATTTCCTTGGGGTTATAAATAATGCACAGTTCAAGGTTTTTGCAGGAACAAGCAACCGTTACCTTTTATAATATCACTTCCAGCCTCTGGGGTTTGGAGAGAAAACCTCTCTAATGGATACACTTGGCCAGAATGGACAACAAAATCTACTTAGGTGCAGTGTCAAGATACACTGTGACCCTTAGGGAAGACATAGAATGTGGACTCACAGGAAGTAGGGTTAGCAGTGGTGGTGTTATTGACAGATTCTGGGCCTCATCAAGCTGCTCAGCAAAGAGAGCTGGGATCAATAGTCACATCAACAAAATGCTCCAGGTCCTGCTGATTTCTCAGAATGTGGGTGCTGCCAAAAAAGAGGCCTGCACTGTGGTCGATCTGATGGTCCTTGAGGCCACTGGGGAGTCAAGATATTGATTACTCTGCGTGGAAAAAAAAATACTTACTGGCTTCAAGGACATGGTGGCCAATTAGAGGACCAGGTGTTCTCTTTAAAGACAGCTTAAAAGAAGGGCAAGTGAAGAGTGTACTCAGAAGGCACATGAGCATGTCACACACTCACAGATGAGGAGTCCCTAGAAAAGGGGAGGGTGTCATGAGCTGGAAGGTGACCCACGATTTTCCTTTGAAGGAATGGAGGTCCTCTTGACCTTCATTTTTCTCACCCATAATCAAGTTTCTAGCTGTATAATGAAGATACTTAGAAAGGACTACAACCATCCTATAGCCACAGATTTTAGGTACCTAAAATTTGGTTAGCTGTCTTCTAAGAGATGCCGAGAAGTCCATCCACTTTGAACAGTTATAGGAAGTGCGATGAGGATTTCTTACGAAGGGGGAAGTTGGAAGTGATCTTAGTCTCTTTTCTGTCCCAGAACAGGATACTTGAGAGTGGATAATTTAAAAACAAGGAGGTTTATTTGGGCTCACAATTCTAGGGTTTGGGAAATCCAATACTGGGTAGCTGTATATGCTGANGGCCCTGTGTTTCCCCATAATGTGGAAGGACCAAGAACAGCCAGTAGGCAGGTAAAGGAAAAGAGAAAATATGACAGGTAAATTCGTTTTATAACATTTTATCCTCACAGTAGTTAACCCAAGGAGGGCAAGAGCTCACTCACTGTCACAAGAACCAATCCAGTCCAAAGAGAAAGGCCTCACTTCCTCTTAACAGCTACATTATCTCTCATAGCCCTACCATCTACCACATCCACCACAGACATCCACCACCCACCGTCTCTCATAGCTCCACCTCCTACCACATCCACCACAGACATCCACTGCCCACCATTTCTCATAGCTCCACCTCCTACCACATCCACCACAACAATCAAACCTCAGCATCAGTTTTGAAGGGGACAAACTGATTCAGACAAGAGAGCCTTGNCATATGGGCTTTCCTTTCTTTATGACCTGAAAAAACCTGAAGGAGAAAAACATTCATCCCTCCAAGTTTCATCGGTTTTGTGNAGGTACCACCAGAATATACCATTTCTCAAGCTCTCTTTCAAAATCATGTAAAAACAAAAGCTACTACACGTGCTGATTAGCCCTTATCACCCACCAAAACAATCTCTTGTTTTGAAGTATATATATTAAAATTGGGGCTGGAGAGGTGGCTCAGCAGATCAGAGATGTTGGTGCTCTTGCAGAGGACAGGGGTTTAGGTCCCAGCACCCACATAGTGGCTCACAACCACCCCAAGCTCCAGTTCTAGGGATCCATCACCCTCTTCGGAACTTCATGGGTACCAGGCACAGGTGAGGGCAACAACACACATGCATATAGGCAAAATGCTCATGAAATAAATAAATCTTATAAATCTTAAATATATATATACATTAAAATAAAGAAAAGTTATGTCAGTATATAATATTAAGAATTATGAAATGAAACATTTTTAACTTTCCACTTGGAGAGATTAATGCTAATTTACATTGGAATGTTCCTTGAAGGACAGTAAGCAATCCACAGCCTTTATCTTAGCTGACCCTTACAACCATGCTGAAAGGTGAGCTGAGGAACTATGTATAGGCAAGTGCTTCCCAAAGTACACCCTCAGCAAAAACTCTGGAAAGCACCGTGTTTAATAGTATTTACACATGTGAGCACATCACAGGTCCTCTTAAATCTTAGTTTATATGTATAAATCACAGGGTTTTGAGAAAGAAAGGGAGGGAAAGAGGGAATAAAAGTGGGAGGGAGAAAGGAAGAAGGAGAGGGAAGATAGGGCAGACAGACAGACAGACAAACATTGGGAGTGAACATCTTAGGAATTCATGCTGGAACTGTCTGTTCATCACCATTTTGTTAAAGAACAATAAATGTTTACACCAAAATTTTAGCTGTACTACATTCAACTGTCTGACAGATGTTTGCAGAACATCAGTGTGTCAGACACATCTTAGAAGGTGTTAGAACAAGCGAAACAGTGCTGACATAAAAATAAACAGTTTATGTAATTTACATTAAAAATTGTAGCTTACAAGAAGAAATTAGTGTTAAAAAGTGTGTGATGCGTGTGTGCGCGTATGAACATGTATGTGTGCACACTCACACAAGTTTGTGAGTCTCTGTGGTAGGAAGGAGACAAAGAAGGAAGGATGGGAAGAAATCACAGCCTGTCTACAGGTACTCCAGGCAAGGGTACAGCAAGACCTGAGAGGCTGCATCAGAGAGAAGAATCTGGAAAGTCCTAAAAAGGAGACCTCTTATTCATATCCATTCAAAAGATTGCTCAATCNTTCAACAAAGAAGCTTAATATTTAAAAGCCATGTAAGACCTAAGTATACATAACTCAGAACTCTGATACTTCACTGAGAGCAATCACAGAGCCCTCCCTTCAAGACCAACAAAACTCAGGTGCCTTTGGTATACTTTTAGTGACTCCACAAAGCCAGATCTATCTTTGTGAAAATTGCAAAGTGTTATTTACAGGACATTTGAACCAGAGCTTTCACTGACAGCCACTTGTGTAGAAACTGTGCTAGGCAACACCACCAGCACTTAGCAAGAGTCATGGGGGATACTAACCACCACAGACCCCCTCATAGCCACTGCTGCACAGGACCAGATTGCCAGTTCCACTTGACAATGTTCTTGATGAAACAGTGAAAATGTATTTGTTTAATTAAATCTCCCGTCTCAAGTACACTTTGATTTTTCTATGCTGGTAAAATGAAAAGAATGAACACAGCATTTCCTTTGTATTCTGAAGACCAGTGGTTTCTAGAAGGCAAAGGAATTGTAAGAACGTTTTGAGGTGTGAGCTGGATTAGCTACTCTCCTGAATGTTTTTACTTTTGAAAATATGGTTATTTTTTGCAAAATGTATCATTTTAATATGTAATTAGTTTATGCCATTTTAATGGATTAATGAGTATTTAATTTGTTCCAATTAAATTTCTAATGTGATAAATGTTGGCGAATAAAATCACATATCAGAAGGTATTGATAATTATGATTACTTTTTTTCTTGTCTTTTTAAAATGATTTATTTACTTTTATGTTATGTTCATTGGTGTTCTGTCCACATGTATGTCTGTGTGAGGGTGTCAGAGCCCCCGGAACTGGGGTTACAGACAGAGCTGCCATGTGGGTGATTAGAATTGAACCCTGGTCCTCCAGAAGAGTAGCCAGTGCTCTTAATTGCTGAGCCATCTCTCCAGCCCCAATAATTCTGAGTACTTTTTAAGAATACGAGGTCCTGAAACTAAAAAGGTTGAGAAGCACTATAACAATAAAATGACAAAAAATCCATTAAGTCTTTTATATGAATATCTGTGTGCTCAGACACATTTTTTAAAAAAGGTTTACTTATTTTATTTGTATTTGTATGAGTGTTCTGCCTTTGCATGTGTGTGTGTACCATATGTACATCTGGTGCCTACAGAGGCCAGGAAAGGACATCAGATTCCCTGGAACTGAAATTGCAGATGGTTGTAAGTCACCATGTAGGTGCTAGGAATCAAACCTGGGTCCTCTGAAGGGCAGAAAATGTTCTTAATTCCTGAGCCATATCTCCAGCTCTCTCAGACACATTTTTAAAAAATCACATAGCATAAAACTAATCATTTTAAAACAAACAATTCAGAGACCTTTAGTACATGAATGTTGTTGGGCCACCAGCATGCTATCTAGTTCTCAACATGTACGTTTCTCCTAAAGAACTCCCTGGCAGGGATCAGTCTGCAGTCTCTCTCTATGGACAGACCTATCTAGGGATTTTATGCAAATGCAATCATTTACTATGTGACCATTTGTGGCTCACTTGGTCCACTTAACATTGTCCCCAAGGTTCCACCACTCTGTACTGCTCCAGTTGGTATATTAGTTTTTAATTTATTCACCTTTTCCTGTTCTTTTAATTCTAAACACAGGATCTCCAATTAGAAAGTCTCTTTATTAGCAGGTAAGTGTATGTGTGTGACATAATATTTTTGCCAAAGCATATGTAGTACTGTTACAGATTCCAGCTTCGCATAAAGTTGTTTCTATACAGTGTGTATGCGTATTACTATCAAGTCTATAAAATGTTTATTGGCAAATAACATGGAATATTAGTCGCTTTGTAATGCTTCCTAGTAAAATATACATCTGCACATGTAAAGAACTTTTGTTTACTTTGGGTTGTTTATTTAAAGAAAATGAGCAGTTTGCTATACAGGGAAAAATAATTATGACTGTGTCCGAGTCCAGATCACCCCTCACTCTGTGTAAGAGCTTCAGTGGCTGACTCCTGCTTCAGCGCTCTATTTCCTCAGATTGAAGATGGATGCTGCCTCTGCAAGCATCTGTATGCACAGTTCCATCAACCAGGAATTCCTCAAGCACCATTTTTTGTGGGTTCAGTGCTTCCACTGTACTTGCTCACATTTTAATTGGTTCACTTCTATTTATAAGAAAAATTAATTTTTAAAAATTAATATTAACACTTAATGAAGAAGGCCAATGTCACTTGGAAATAGAAAAAGAACAAATGACTTTGAGTCAGCCAAGGATCCACACTGTGCCATCTTATTGCCTACGGTGTAGAGCACCTGCCTTTTAGATTTCAATGATCAGTCTAGAACAATCCTTGCCATGAGCTGAAAAGCTAAGGCCTTGGTTACTTCTAGAAGCTAGGATTCACTGCTCATTCTCTCTCTCTTGGAGAAGCTGGTGGTAGAGTTATAGCTTTGGATACCACAATACCTGTGTAGCACTTGGCAGAGCTTTGAGAGGACAGTGAAATGGCATTTCTAACTTGTGATTTGTTCTGAACATAAGAGTCCAAATAAATTCAGAAAGCACAAAATTCTCCAGATGTTACAAAGGAGCTCCTGAGTCCATCAAACAAGAAGACTACATTACACTCTTATTACCGTTAGAATTCTATTGTAGTAAAGGAGTTCATAACACAAGAAGGCACTTNGCNTCTGGCTCCTCTTCTCTCGGGCACAAAGGTACTCTATAAAAATGTTCATTGCCGGGCGGTGGTGGCGCACGCCTTTAATCCCAGCACTCGGGAGGCAGAGGCAGGCGGATTTCTGTGAGTTCGAGGCCAGCCTGGGCCACAGAGTGAGTTTCAGGAAAGGCGACAAAGCTACACAGAGAAACCCTGTCTCAAAAGCCCCCCCCCCAAAAAAAATGTTCACTGTCCATGTTATTTATACTATGGATACTGGCAAACTGATTTCTGTCTCTGTCTCTCTATCTCTCTGTCTGTATCTCTCTGTCTCTCTCTCTCTCTCACACACACACACACACACACACTCACAAACTACAATGGCCCCTCTCTCCATTTACAATAGAACCTTGCAGTTCCCCCCGTCCAGAGTGCAGATCCATTTTTCTGTGCTTTAAATCTGAGCAGCCTTTGAATTGCTTCGGCCAGGTGTAAGAGCTCATCTGGGTCAAGCTGAAGCGGTGTGTAAAAAGTACTTCACACGGTGTGTTCCTTGTTAAATGGCAGCAACTATCATGGAAGTGCGCATGAAATAAACAGCACGGCCAAGGAGAATGGGTCTTTGCTCCACAATCATTGGTCTCCGTGCTTCTCCAGCCCCGGTTCTCTTCTCTCCCCCACTTGCTTGTTCTTCAGCCCTGCACAGCTGGGTAACAGCTCCCACAAAAGTGGGAATTAACTAGTCCATTCTCGAGTTCACTACAATTCTAAGAATCTTGGGTAAATCTAGAGTTGGAGATATTTATGATACGATCTGTGGGGGTTGGTTAAACCATCCCTCCTGGGTAATTTTGAACCATGCCTGAAGAACTCAGAAAGCCACAACATGGAGTCCATGGCTAAGGGCTTTGATTTTATTTAATGTCAGAGCACCCCTCTTTACCCTGGGTATAGATTTGATATTAGTCCATTTACAGATGAGGAAAACAAGAGTTAAAGAGGAGACTAACACATCTGACTTTATGGTTAAGAACTGGTTCTTGTTCCTCAGGCTTCAACCACCAAAGTTCCCTTTGTTTTTCCCTTTCTTCTGTAGACTCTGTGTCTTCAAAGTTCTTACTTACCATTTAACAGCATTATTAATTTTGAAATATTGAGACAGATTCTTGCCTCAGCGGGGAGCCCCCATTATGGAAAGGTTAAGGCAAGCCTAGCTGCTTGCTTGGCAGTTGAAGAAAGAAAATTCCAGATAGGGTCAGTGATTTGCTAAGTCTCACTGCTCCTCCAGAAGGGAAGGCACTAAAATGCACATCAGGTCAGTCACTGCTTTCTCCTCTACAACATGGCACTAGTCACAGTCCGACCTGAAAGGAAATCTCCAGGAGGAGACTAGAGCTGGGGAGGCAGAATCACCCAGGAGCCTTGTCTTGTCCTCAATGGNAGCTGTTCTACAGGCACCACACTTTGATTTAATAATCATTTCCCAATGGGGGAGAATGAGAAGGCTCTGTTCTGACACCATGTAGCATAAATAGGAAAAAATAAATGAATTTTAAAGAGAGTTGACATCCCAACCACACTAAAAATACACGTAAAGTCATTCACACCTCGCTGGAGTAGGTTTCATACAAGAATTAATTTTGCTAGAAGGAAATACTAAGGAATACTAAGCTATGTCAGGATTCTTTTTTTGACTTCTGATTTGCTTCCCAGGATGAAGTAGTACCATCCAGGTGGGTGCCCTCTAAGCTGGGAAAGTGAGAAAACTTCACACAGTGAAGGACATTAGATGAGCTTGTGAATCAGGTAAGACCTTTCTCCAAAATAATAAGACTGACAAGTTCTTATTTCTTCCCTAAACACGCTCTAGTTCTGACTAGGGTAGCAGAAAGGGATCAGGAGAAGGAAAGGAAATAGCATTAATGTTTTTGTAAGCGTCTACTTATTGCATCAGAAATGGACCAGAGGTCTGAGAGACGGATCAGCAGGTAAAAGCGTTTGCTATGTAAGCCTTGCGTTCAAGTTCAATCATAGGAACGCTTGTGAAAAAAGCCAGATGCAGTGGTGCACATCTGTAGTCCTAGCATCCTCCAGGAGCAGAAGTTCCCTGGGCAACCAGCCTGGAGTACACAGTGCAGCAGAAATGAGAGAACTTCCTCAATGAGGTGGAAGGGAGAACTGCCTTTTAAAAGTTGTCCTCTGACCTCCACACAACGCTGTAGTACACGCTTGCCTTGCACACACGTCATGATGCACACACTCATATACACACAGCAATAAATAAATGACATTCCGATTGGTGTCCTAAGGGTTGGAAGAGGTGAACATCTGCTAAAGAGCTGACAACCACGAGGCAGCAAAGCATGATGGGTATGAATATGGACTGTGGAAGTGAACTGCTTGAGTTTAAAACNACTGTACTTTTCTGCCCATGAGAGTAAAACTCACCTTCCTCCCTCAGTTTCCCCATTATTATAAAACGGGGNTAACTAAGGAGAGTTCCTGTGAAAACAAAATGATGTAGTAAATATTAAAATAATTTATATAATGCTCTTCAATGTGTCTGGATGGATAAGTATTAGATAGCATTCCATTTTAGAAATTGACCTTGTCCCAAAGAGGCTCAGGAAAGTATCTGAGTTCCCACACCAAGTGGTTGAACTTGACCTCTTGTTCCTCTGCCCTGGCTTTGTCTTTCCCCTTCAGGCTTGGTGGCTGAGGTGACAGATGTGAGACACACCAACCTTGCAGGCCAGAAGCCNCGAGATGCATCAGTAAAATCCTTCTCAGCACCCACCAGTACGTCTCTACTCTCATCTACCAAGACCTGCCCCCAAGGGCTGGACCACTGGCTTCCAGATAGAAGCCACATCCTAGTTTGGAATTTCCCAGTAGCATGCCACTATCCTTGGAAATGTCTCTGCTCATGTAGCCCACAGCTACTACGATCAGCTAATAAACCAGGGTATTGTGTGCAACAAGGTTTAAAGGACTTTCCACACAGTGGCTGCAAGCGGGCAAACACAGCCTGGAGATCTCCATGTCTGTCTGAGAGAAATCGTGACTGATTTTGTCAGGAGGCCAAGGATTCACATCTCTCTGCTCTATGTTAATTTTACTTTATTAATAAATATTGAACTCAGGAGTATAAGTCTGATTATCTATTGACTCTAAACTTGGTGACTTTGAAGTCTTCAATATGTTTTTCAGAAGTTCAGATATAATAGTAGCAGAACATCAAAGCACACACCCATGTATTTTTATTATGTAGCATGCATATATCTGACAATTTTACATATACGAAGTTAATCCTAAAAGCTCTACAAAGAGCACTCTATTGTATCATCTCACACAGGAAGCAGCTAAGGCACTGAGAATCTGGAGGGTTTTCCCAGGAGTTCTTGTTTCATAAATGCTTCCCTGATGACCTAAAGAAAGCAACTTAGCCTCCTTAAACCTCTAACTTGGTATGCAGACTCAGCCTGAAGTCATTCTAAAGGTGGCTGTGAAAATCGCCTCCTCCCAGCCATTAACCAGAGAGAGGTGACTCACAGCACAGACAACTGCCCCACAAGCTCACGGTTTTGTTTGTTGGTTGGTTGGTTTTTGTTTTGTTNTGTTGGTTTTTCAAGACAGGGTTTCTCTGTGTAGCCCCAGCTGTCCTAGAACTCACTCTGTAGACCAGGCTGGCCTCGAACTCAGGGATCTGTCTGCCTCTGCCTCCCGAGTGCTGGAATTAAAGGCATGTGCCACCACCACCTGGGCAAGCTCATGTTTTTAATCAGTGTTTTTATTTTGTGACAAACTACCCACTGAAATGACCATTGATGCAACATAAGGTGGTTCTCCCCGTGCCTCCCACCCTCACCCCACCCAGGACAAGATGCCCTCTAGCTGTGAACAATGTAGCAGACTACAAAATCATTCCTACTTACTAACTTTCCTTGCTGCAAAGATGAAGTAATGCATCCTTGCTCCATGCATACACCTTGCAGTACACACTCTGTTTGCGAGTGGAATGTAAATCTCACCCCAGTGCTTCTCAGCATGGCCACGGGTTTGCTTTGGCTAAGGAAGTTCAAGTGCAGTAGCAGTGGCAGTGGCAATGGCCAGTGGCAGTGGCAATGGCCAGTGGTAGTGGCAGTGGGCTGTAGAGACACAGCTTCACATTGTCACTTGTAGCAGCCTGAGTCCTTTTCAAAGACCCCCAACTCAGCTGAAGCCAGGATTNTTGCCATCACCACAGAAAAAAAATCTCAGGACAAGTCAATATGAAGCAGAATAGGAACTAGTAGGGAGAGAGTTACAGAGGTAAGCACAAGTGTTAGAGGGGCACTTAAGTAAAGGCTAGTATGCATGCAGGTGTGATTGTGGACTTCTCAAGAGAACTGTGCTTAAGTGTTTTTGCAATCGCTCTATGTACGGTTTGAGTGGCTGGAGTTACATCGAGCACTGCTGAAGAAATTTACTTTTCCTTTTTTCTAGCAAATGAGGTCAAAGAATGCTTCTTGGGGTGCACTGTATATGATTTTAGCTGGTAAGGTAAATCCATGGGTCCCAAGGGTTGCACTGTTGTTGGTTGTTTTTGCTCTTTGGGGGTACCCGCCACTCAGCTCCCAAATAAATCACACACTGAGGTTTATTCTTAATTATAAGTGATCAGCCTTAGCTTTGCTTGTTTCTTGCCAGCTTTTCTTCACTTTAAATTATCCCATCTATCTTTTGTCTCTGGGCTTTTTCCTTTTCTTACTTCTGTATACCTTACTTTCACTCTTACTCTGTGGCTGGCTGGGTGGCTGGGTGGCTGGCCCCTAGCATCCTCCTCTCCTTGTTCTCTTGCTCTTTCTTCTTTTCCTCCCAGATTTCTCCTTCTGTTTATTCTCTCTGCCTGCCAGCCCCGCCTATCCTTTCTCCTGCCTCACTATTGGCTGTTCAGCTCTTTATTAGACCATCAGGTGTTTTAGACAGACACAGTAACACAGCATCACAGAGTTAAAAAAAAATGCAACATAAAAGAATGCGACACATCTTTGCATTATTAAACAAATGTTCCACCGTACAAACAAATGTAACACGTCTTAATAGTCTACAACACTGCACAAAGTATTAAGACACATTTGTACTGTAAATGAAAGTTATGGTCTTGTTTGTGAAACCNTCAAAAAAATTGCAAGTTTCCATTTGAAAATGGAAGAAGGCCATATTCAGAGGCAGTCACTTGGGCCCTAAGTACAGTTCATTGCTATTTTAACATTCTTATTTGAAATATTCCAAAGAAATAGCATCAGGGAGGTAGTCATACAAATTATGTTAGTATTCTAAAATTATTGACTCTCAGCTGGCAAGAGACTCCAACCAGACTCCAGGACAAAAACTCCTTCCCCTTCTATGTCCTCTAACTTTTCCTTCTCTCACCTCCTTCAGAGGTGACTGGTTCCAATTCTGAGCAGAAGCCTTCAAAATCATTCACTGTGCTGAGGACGAACCACAGTGGTTAAATGCTTGCTGGCATCTAGCATGTACAAGGCCCTGGGTTTGACCCCAGGTGGCTGTTGCTCCTTTAGCCTGCCCCCAGGACACAGCAGGTGCTTGCCACCTGAGAGGACCTTGAGTAAGAAATGACCAGAATAGAGAATGCATCTTTGTGTTGAAAACCACCAGACGCCTGGGTTCTGTTGCCACAACACAATCCTGCACAACATATGTGAAACAGTACTTAAATGATTCTGGAAAAGTCCCAAATGTCTGCTGATCATATTCAAACTAAAGGAGACACAATCCACACTGGGCCCTCACTGTTTAGAGAAACAGAATTTTGTGTTAAAGGAAAAGGAAGAGAAAGGCTCAAAGGGCCTGCAGGAAATGCATTGTGAACAAAGAACCAACATACCCAAGAAGCAGAGTGACTAATAAAGGCCATCCACAGAGAAGGAAGGGCATGAATTATAAAGGAACCCCTTAAGTAACAGCAGGACCTAAGGGAACTTGCATCCTGACAGAAGGGAGGGTTTGGACAGGGAAATTGAGAGCAACCAACCATGCAGAGAAGTGTAGTTTAAGGTAATCAGGTAGAAACCAAATAGTAGGGAGAGAGAGAGTGAACAGTTTTAAGACAAAACACAGTTTCACTCAGACACTACCAAAAGCAAGACCTTGAGTGTAGCCCAAACTGCACTGTGCTCCTGAAATAGCTAAGAATCCAGCCAAAGGCCTTGCATTTCTAAGGAGGCTGCCAGGCCCTTCTATCCTGTCTCCACTCTCTCCAGAAAGCCCACTGGTGTATTTATGGTCCTTTCCTGCTGCCAGGCCTTGTGAAGCCTCAAATCCTTGTGTTTTGTATCAGCAAAAATAAAGGACATGAACTAATTTTAACTCATATAAGAATGTAAATTAGTGCAGGGCTTGCCTTGTTGGTGAACAGAACCAAAAGCCGACTGTGTGGCAGGATGGCTCAGTGATTATCCTCCCAAACCATTTATACTCTTTCCGGAAATAGGGTAGCTGCAGATTAGCCCTTTGGCTTCATTTCACATTCTGGTAGATCCAGAGAGCCTCAGGCTTCGCAGAGGCAGTGTGACTGCAGCAAGGCCACACCTTCCAGCTACTGCTCCATTTCCTCTTGGCTACTGTCTCCTAGCTGTGCAGACTTCCAGCTCTAATTATCCTTTAAAGAGGATGTGAGTGGTGGCTCCTGCTTCCTGGCCAATCAATGATCCAGAACTCCTCTACTCACATGGTGACCTGGGGCTGGACAGCTTCAGTGTCCCCTGAGAGCATATTAGAAGCACAGGAACCCAGGCCCACAATCTGTATTTACTCAGTCTATGTCCTCCAAGATCCCAGAGGCTCCTCACATAAGGATATTTTGATGGTGCTACCAGCACACCACTCTTCCCAGAAGAAGAGTATCATATCCCTGTGCTGTGATGAACAGAAATATAAGCTAAGAGTCTTGGCATTGTGTTCTAAAAGTTAACATTTACTAGTCCCGTGCAGAGAGGATGCTACACTAACATTTCTCAGCCTCAGTTTCNCCCTCTATAGAGTACGATAATAATGCCTGTCTCAGAATTGTGGTCACAATCAAGTGCTCACCAGAGTGAGGTAAATGACAGGCCTGGGAGAAGAACATTTCAGAGGCACTCTAGGCAAAAGCAGAAATCCAACAAAAGATTCTGGGCATGCAAGACATGAATTTAATTTGATTGATCCTGTCTGGCCCTCAGTGCTTTATGCTTTGTGTTTTAAAAAAGCCAAAATGTATTTAGAAAAGAGTTGGACAGAGTGGAATTTTGACATACAGCACACACCAATTTACTTCCATAACCATCTGCCCCACAGCATGCCAATATTTATGTGCATGATTTAGCACCTATACAACATAGTCTCTCAGAGTCTGGTTTCTCCTCCCAGCCAACACTTAGAAGAAAGTATCATGTCCAGTAAGTTTCCTTGGAATATGCAAAACCATCTCAATATGGCATCTGGAATTACAGAGTGTGTACAAACCATCCCAGTAGACCATAGAATCTCCAGGAGAAAAATCAGAATTTAGGGGGTTGAAGGACAACAATAAGCCTAAAATTTTCACCCATACAAAATATGAAGCCTGGATTAATCCTGAACCTGACTTCCCTGAAGTTTCTTTCAATTACAGCTCATGCTTCCTGTCTTCCACCAGGGTGGGTTAACCAAGTCTTAAGAAAGAAGAGGTGTGTGTGCAGCTGAGAGGATGTGTTTGGCATGTCTAAGACCCCGAGCTAAAGCCTCTGGGGGCTGGGAGTATGGGAAGAAAGAGGAGATGCAGAGAGATACAGAGACAGAGAGACAGAGAGAGAGAGAGGCAACCCAAGAACTCCATGCATGGGCCTGGATGCCTGGTGCATCTTCATCTTTGCACATCTTGAACTTGCCCTGTGGCCTCTGGTATACTGTAACTGTGCCCTAGTTAGCTTTCTATTGCTAGGATAAAACACCATGACCAAAAGCAACGTAGGGAAGAAAGAGTTTGTTTGGCTTACACATCCTGATCACACTCCTTCACTGAGACAGGGACTCAATGCAGGAACCTGGAGGCAGGGACTGAAGCAAAGACTATGGAGAAAAGCTGGTCACTGGCTTGCTCCCCAGGCTCATGTTCAGTTACTTTTTGTGTACCTCCCAGAACCACCTGTCCAAGGGTGGCACTGTCCACTGTGGCCTGGTCCCCGTCACATCAATCATTAATCAAAAAACGACCCCACAGATTTGCCTATAGGCCAGTTTGATGGAGGCATTTTCTCACTCGAGGCTCCTTATTTCCAGACGACCCTATCTTGTGTCAAACAGAAGGAAAAAAAAAACTCACTAACCAGCACAAGCTGTAACAAATGGTGTATTTTTTGTTTGTTTGTTTTTGTTTTTGTTTCTTGGGGTTTCTCTGCATAGCCCTGGTTGTCCTGGAACTCATTCTGTAAACCAGGCTGGCCTCAAACTCAGAGATTCACCTGCCTCTGCCTCCTAAGTGCTGGGATCACAGGCATGCACCACCACTGCCCAGCATAAATGTGTTTCTTGAAACAAATTCTGAAAGATAAACTAAAATAACATTAAACTACATTAAACTAAAACTACTCCCTATTTTATTAATAAAGAAATTATTGGGAAGGAGAGTTGGAATAGAGAAAAAGGAAAGAGTGAGCTAGAGAGAGAAAGGAAGGGGAAACTTGACAAGATCACACCTTCTCTGCAGCAGGGAAAGAGCTTGTATTATCNGCAATTAAACTTCCCCACATAGAACTCTCAGCTGGATCAACAGAACTGACACCCATGTTGCCCCATGACAGGCGCATCAGATGATCCCACAACTTCTCCAGAGACCCTGTCTCTCAGGCGTCCCTTTCCCATTCTAGGTGACATTTGGTCTCCAGAGCCTGTGGTGCTCAGCACGTTTCTACCAATGACACATTCATTAATCTTACACTTTGCTATTGTACATCAGAGTCCATCACACAAACCTCCAGAGCTCACTGAGCTTGTTCCTACGTGAGGACTTCCCTGTCACCTGGTCTCCTCCTGAAAAAGTACCTTGTATTTCCGCTCCATCATTCTTCCAAACAAAGTATTTTCAGCTCATATAATTTTATTTTATGTGTCTAAATGTTTTGCGTGTATGTGTGTGAACCATGTGCATACCTGGTACCTGTGGAGGTCAGAAGAGGGCACTGGATCCCCTGGCACTGGACTTATGTTTGGTTGTGAACCACCATGTAGATACTAGAAACTGAACCCAGTCCTCTGCAAGAGCAATAAGTGCTCTTAACCACTGAGCCATCTCTCCAGCCTCCTGCTCCATCATTCTNTTTTATGCAGAAGAATCCAAACTACCTTCAAACCATCTTTTGAAAGGATGAACCAACTTTCTGGCCCCACAGATGCTAGGAAATCAGAAAAGACATCCTTCAATCAGCTCTCCCACTAAATTAACTGGTCGTGTGCCCTTGACCAAGGCTGTTCTTCATCTCTCTNATCTTATTCTTATATGTGATACAAATATTAATAGCAATTATGAAGTGCAATACTATGTTCTGAATTACTGACAACAGCTATCCTTCAAGGTTTTAAGGGAATTGATTTCAG
This sequence comes from Neotoma lepida, assembly GCA_001675575.1. Classification (NCBI taxonomy): domain Eukaryota; kingdom Metazoa; phylum Chordata; class Mammalia; order Rodentia; family Cricetidae; genus Neotoma; species Neotoma lepida. The sequence continues at coordinate 17,143 of LZPO01017649.1, read as the reverse complement.
AACCCTGAGGCTATCAAATGCCACAGATGTTCAAGTCCCTAGATAACAAGGGAAGAACTAAGGCCCTATCCCTCCTAAGGGACCTTTGACATTTAAGAGTGACTAGGGAAAGGGATGTCACCTTCTTCAGTGGTGTAACTAATGAAAATTTGCCCAGGCCTCAGTAAATAATGCCCCACCCATGCAACCCTATTTAAATTGAGTGGGTTGAATACACACACACACACACACACACACACACACACACACACACACCAGACATGGAAGCAGGAGTAGCCTTGTTGGGAAGGAGGAGTGGGAGAAGGAGTAAGGATGAGGAAGGGTAACAGAGGGTGAAGAGGATGGAAACTTAGTATATAAATTATGGAACTGTTGGCAATAGAAAATAAATACATAAAAAGCATCTCAACTTTAGAGCTATTGAAATGTAGAAAGATATATATCTCTGAGTTAATTGCATGTAGGTTAAAAAATAAAGTGGAAAAATAGTGGAATCCATCCATTAAAGTGTCAGGTAAGTGTTTGAGAGGAAGATTCTCAGAAGTGAAATGGGGCAAGAAGTTGCAAGGAGCTGAGAGCAGTGAGGGAGTGCTGCTCANGAGCTNGCCTAGGCCTGCAAGGAGTTTTCTATTAATTCTGTAAGGTGTTCACNAGAAAAACACATATCAAAAGCTATCTCTATGTTTTTCTTCCTTAGAAAAAGAGATTGATTCTCAATACTGTGTAATAATATAGGAAAATATTTAGTAAATAATGTTAAGTTAAAATAATAAAAATCAAGGTAACAACATGTGGGAACATTTTATTTCATCTTGAANATAGAAATCTAGCAAATCCACTTCCCAAAATATTACCCATTATCACGCTCAATGAATGGGCTANGTTTTTACTTTTAGCTCTCAATTTTTCTANATGCATTAAAAAAAAAACAAGAGTTTTATCTTTCNTCTTTTCCAGATTTGCTTTCATGGTTATTATTTTACTAAGAAANAAGACTGCAATATAATCTAAGGATGTTTCTACAGATGCCAAAGCTGCAACCATTGTAAACATCAAGTCTGTGACTCCAGAGCTGTTTACAGTTCTGTAGCACAAATCATGAACACAAGATGGANCAGTAGGATTCTCACAACTGGGTCCACACCCCTCTGTCAAGTGGCCACCAGGCCAGGGCATAACCAGGGAATATCCATTTGGCTGAGAGTACAAGTCCAACAAAGAGGACACTGGNAATATATGGGTCAGTGTATACGAGGCCCATTAAAATAGTCTATATAAATACCNGCCTTCTTTATAGAAACTGGGTTTTATAGGGATGCCATGCTTGGTCAGAGGCATGTTTTCTAATGAGATAGTTCCATAAAAATAAAAGGTACACTTTCCCTCATCAGATTTAAACAGACCTAATGGTTTGGAAGGATAATAAATTTTTCAAAATGTTTTAAAAGCCAGTGCTGGGATGGTATTTTGATCTGCATCTACCACAAGGAGTTTATGTTCTGGACTTTTCCAAGAGTAATGGCATTTCAGGCCACCATCCAGGGGTATCAACTAAGAGGCCAGCATAGTCAATTATAGAACAACAGCAATTTCTTTGCTTTATGCATGGTTTTATTTATTTCTATATGAGAGAGAGGTGTATGTACATGCACGTGTTCAGANTGCATATACTGCACATGTGCAGNGACCAGAGGAGGAGATNGGGTGCCCTGCTCTATCACTCTCTACCTTATTCCCTTGAACAGGGTCTCTCAACCAGACTGCAGCTAGGTTGGCAGNCAGCAGTCNCCAGAGATCCTCCTGTCTCCANGCTCCACAGTACTGGGTTACAGTCAGGNATATGACTACATCTGGCTTTTTACATGGGTGCTGGTGTTCACAGAGTAATTTGTCCCCTTGCCTCTGAAGAGAGGAGCCCAGGGCAACTGCCTTCCGGGGAGCAGCCAAACATGTGTTCTGTCTTCTTGAACACACCCATGGGCTACAAGCAGCTGAGCTGAATTGACCATCTGCCATTTTTGTGTCCTGAGAGCCAGGTGCTGGTCTGGCCAGATGACCAGTTCTGTGAAAACATGCCTGAAGAAGGTGTAGGGTGTGCAGTTTGGAAGAGCTTCTGTTTCTTCCCTTCGTNGAGAAGAGGCAGGAGGCCCAACAGGAACATTTCTCTATGTGTAAAAGCCATTCATTAATTTATGAGATCATCTTTTTTGTATGAAAAAACTGTGGGCATTCTGAAACAAACTGATTTCCTTTAAAAGGAGGAAAGTGGGTCCTTCTAAGTCTTGATTTTACAACTAAGGAAAAGAAATTATTCCTAAACAGGGCTCTTTCATAAAACTCTTTCAAATACTTGACAGGCCAGCATGGGTCTGCCCCACATTCTTTGTCTGGAGGCTTTTTCATGCTCAAGGTCTCTGCTGTGTTCTCCTGGAGTCCAGCACCAAATGAATGATTGCTTCAGGGTGGGAGCTGGGGTGAGTACTCACATCTCAGCCATGCCAAGGATTCATGCCTCCCCACAGCTCATATTTCCAGCTCCATCACCCTCCATGCTGACTCATGGTCACTTGTGGGAAACATTTCACACACCTGTTTGACTGAAGGACACGGGCTCCTGTTCCAGAGGCCTCACCAGACAATGGAAGCCCACCTCCATGCAACTGTTTCTACTTTTTTCTAATTTAGTCCTCTTAGATTTTTTTTTCTGAAATTGCTTGCTTCTTGCACACCACATCTTTCCTTTTAAACACGACACTAAGTTTACAGATCTTCCTCCCTTGGTTATTCAGGGTCATTACTATAATACTGTATGGATGTAGTTGACATAAATGACGGCATGTCATCCACAAGCTGGATCCATCTTTAGGACCATTTACCTCACACCGAATGCAATGGCACACACTGGAGGCCCCGGCCTGCTTCTTTAAGGTCCTGTTTGACATGCTTTTTTGTTTGTGCTGCCCCTCCATCAGCAACTTCTACCATCTACTCTTGAGAAAAGCAAATTCATGAGTACTGTGGCAAAGCGCTTATTAAAGTGCTAGAGCAAGGGATGGCAGTGACTCTTGTTCNCCTTGACTAAATCCTGGAATTACCCTGAGCAACCTTGAAGTGTCACCTCACAAACAGAGACTAGAACTTGGAGGACTCTACTGTGAAAAATTTNATAGTGGGTGTGATGGTTAGTTTGAGTTTTCAACTTGACAGAGTGTAGAATTACCCAAGAAAAGAGCCTCAGTAAGGAATTGTCTAGGTCAGATTGGCCTGTGCGCAGTATATGTGTCATTATCTTGATTATATTAATTGAAGTGGGAAGACCCTCCCACCATGGGGGTGCCATTTTCTGGGCAAGGGAATCTGAAGTTTTTGAGAGTGGAGAACTGGAGCTGAGCACTGGCATGCATGAATACATGAATTCATCACTTTCTGCCCCGACTGTGAATGTCATGTGACTGACTGCAGCAAGTCCTGGCCACCTTGACTTTCACACAGTGATGGACGGTAACCTGGAATTGCACTGGACTCTGGGCTGGCAAAAGCTGCCAGAGAATTGAGCTTAGAGAGAGGAAAATGTTGCCCTTGAGATTCATCCCAAGCTGAGTTTCGGATTTCCTTCTAAGCTGCACCGCTGTGCACACTTACCTCCCCCTGGATCTTTTCGTCCCTCTCTTTGCTCTTACTTCCCTTCTGATTCCCTCTTTGGTTTTCTCTCACCCTTGCTTCACTGAACGTGCCGACCACGCCATTAGTCCTCTGGGGCGCTGCCTCACTAGCCTGCTAGAAGGTGATGGCAGGATGGGTATAAGACAGCAGCAGCAGCAGCACCCCAGATCTCCTTCACGGCTGTGTCCACTGAAGCTCACACCACCTTACAATCAGTCAAAGTAACCCCAAAGTAACCCCAGCCACCAGCTCTGCCAGGACAGCCATACCCATGAGGGAATCTGTCTAACCAAACAATGTGCTCATGACCTTGGCACTTAGATACTGTTTCCATTTAAACCTCACAATGCATTTTTATCATTAAAACTTCACCAAATACCTACATGCTGTGGAATAATCCTTCTGTACACTGTGTAAATTATGCAGTGATTGGTTTAATAAAGAAGCTGACTGACTGACCAATAGGTGGACAGGATATGGTTAGGTGGGAAAACCAGACTAAGGACACTGGAAAGAAGGGCGGAGTTAGAGGAGTCACCAGTGAGACATGGAGAGGAAACAGCAGGTGCAAGATGAACGTAGATGAANATAAATGGGTTAATTTAAGTTGCAAGAGTTAGCTAGTAACAAGCCTGAGCTATCGGCTGAGCATTTATAATTCANATTAAGTCTCCGTGTTGGTTATTTGGGAACTGGGAGGTGGGAAAGAAAAGNCCGTCTACACCTCCACTATGTCTAGTTATACTGAAAACTNGTCACATACCCTANCCNCCAAATAGCTCACCAGTTACTTCTTTTCCTTTGGGCACACAGTGGAGATCAACAGCTTATTCAATAGTCTGGTGCCATATTTTTCTTATAACAAATTCTCAGTAGCACTGGTTGACTGATCAGTTGTCCAAGGCCTTTAATGTAAAACAGACAGCACAGAGACATAAACTTTCCTGTCTCAAGGCCAATATGGGGTTAAACAAAACAAGTCTCTCTTAGAGCTCAGACAGATATTCAACAAATTCTGGTTGAAATAAAGAGAGCTAAAAATTGTTCCCAATTCTGTGACAGTGAACAGGGTTGCTTGGCTCTCTTGTCCACTAGTGGCCCTTGCCACCTTTCTAGGACTGTAGATGGAGACCACAGTCTCATTTTGACATGTGCCCACCTGCTGCAGGTTTAGAAAGGGGATTTTCTTCTTGTTCTCACTTTCCAGACAGGAAAACCAAGACTCAGGAAGGCAAAGGACCCAAGATTGTGTGGCTATTAACTGGCAATGGCAGAGTCAGGATCTGCCATCAGGCATCTGGGTGCAGAACTCACATACAGCCACAANGCTGCACTACATTTAGGGCCAAGAAATGCATGTGGAACAGAAGGCTGTCTGAGGTTCTTCCAAATCCAGAACTCATGATCCAGGAAAATCTAAGTTCTTATTTAGGGCAAGTGGCTTCCCCTATGGCTGCCTCTCACTTACCAGTTTAAGGTCTCAGATGCACAAATATGTGCCCATTGCTGTTCTTGGGGAGGTCAGCAGCCACCAAGGATAAGAATACAAGCTTTGGATTATGTCTACATCTACTTCAGCTAATAGTTTGGAGGGTTCTGCAAGAACTCACTAAAAAAATCTAGTTCTCAAAAGTGAACAAGTAAGCCCTAGCTAGACATAAGTTGTTGCTAAAATACATTCAAGATCAGATACATTTTTGTAAAGTATGTTTACATATTCTTGTCTAGAGTCAAAAGAAAGAACCAAATCATAATAAAGATACCTCTCATTCTAAAAAGAGTAACAAAATAAAAACTAAGAAAAAAAGTTTATTTCCAAAATAGTAAGCTTTAGGAAATTAAAGAACAATATGCTTGGTTCCAAAACATGAATTATCAAATACATAAAAATATGCAAATTTTGCATATGAATACAAAGATGTAGAGACTTTTTATTATAAGGTCATCAGCATAGCTGGGAAATTCAGGTCACGTCAGGAGGACTGATGTTATGCCTGCAACAGTTCCACTGGCTAAACCAGAGTTCTGGTTCAGAACTTTGCATGAGTTTGCCCTATGTATGAGGTGTGCAGTGGTAAGTCTGGACACCCTCCCCCCAAAAAAATCTGGCACCATTACTCATATTCTAGGGGATGCTGAAAGTCTTCGCACTCAATCTCTCTCATAGTGTTAGTAACAGCACAGATGCAGAGAACGGGCTGGACCAGCTCGGCACGGCCGCTGGGACTGGGGCTATCCAACTTTTACTCTTCAAGCCACACTAAGGAGTCTGGATGTAACAATTCCTTCGTTCATTCACCTACCAGGTGTGGCTGTACAGAAATTTGCCTTATTTTCTCTTCTGCCTTCCTCTCCCCGTGCTTTGGTTCTGTCCACATTTCCATATCCCAAGCACCCAGGGATAACGGCTAGCCTCTTAGCATTGTAAGGACATTTTGTATTACTGTGTGCAAAGCATTGCACAGNACTCCTTGACCTTAAAGCTCTCACCTTCTTGCCAATGAACTTGGCATCCTGCAGACTGTTCCCAGTTCTGCTCCAGATTTAGACCTGCAAGGATGTAACTTTGGCCATCCAGCTATTCATTTTTATTGGGCCACTACATTCTGACATGCCTTGACCAGGACTCTTGATTTATGGCTTTGTTTCTTCTAAAATCATATAGAGCATCAAGCACCATGCCAGGTTCCAGAGATACAGTGGTTAGTAAAAGTATATGGAGGCCCCACTCCCTACTCTTAGCATACTGGCATTAATCAAACATGTCCAATATAGTGACAAACTGAGATAAAAGACGTAAAGTATTTTTTTTTAATCTGGTCTATAGTCAAGGAGTGAGAGCAGTAGGCGGGGGGATTTCCTTTCTTCACCTCATTTGAAGAAATGGCAGCTGCTATTTAAGCCAGAGGCAAAGGAGAAGAAGCCAGAAGAGGGTAACAGCAGTGGCGTGCTAAGAATGTCATCCATACTCCTAAGAGCAGTGGAAAGTAAACACAAGGTTTTAAGATGGAGAAACTGGTCCTGAGGCTAAAGCAGTTCTCAAGGTTTTAGGGTGGTGGTGGTGGAAGACGCTTTCAGCTTTGAGTGCCAGATACTTTCAAGGCTCCTTTGCAGAAAGTTGCAGGAGAGCAGTTTGTAGAACACTGGTCTGCTGGCCATCGCAGTCAAGGATGAAGGAGAGGATGTTTCCAGACGGAAAAACTGGATGATTGACAACATCATTCATTTCATAGTGTCTTACAGAAGAGGAGCAGCTTGGGGAAGAGGGGAGAGAGGAGTCATTGCTTTGAGCTCTGTGCTAAGAGCCATGGTGTCTCACTTTGATTTTTACAACAAACAATGAAGTAAATACCATTATATATTTCCAGTTTAAAAACTACCTAAGTTTTCCTAATTCAGTATATATAGGCCTAACTTTTCAGGACAATGTAGAGCTCTGNTAGCCTCACTAAGTCTCAGGAAGAATAGACCCCTTCTCTGGAGACCAAAACCCAAAGCCCGAAGAAGTGTATCTGTGGTGACGCCACAGATTATGAATAGGCTATTTGGGAACCTACAACAGGAGAGTCACATCACAGTACAGATTGTGTACTGCACAAACCCAGAGGTGCTATGCATGTCAAAGTCCATGTGAGTGCCACCCCCTAGCCCCACACCAGCCTGGCCCCTTCCCAGCTTTCTCCAAAAGACCACAAAGGCTATGACTCTCCAGCAAGCCCAGGGCCCAGAAGACTCAATGACGAATGACGGAAGCCGCACTGCATTCTTTGCCTACCTGTTCCCCCCTCTTTCACAGCTTTCGTCCATCTCCACTATCCCATTCCCATTCTTTTCTGTTCAGATGGAACACTGGAGATGGGGGAAAATGCCAAGGAAGCATAAGCTTCCTTCACTAAGACACCATGACTTGCAAGAGTGCCCCAGATTTGTGCACCAAACTCAAGATAACCGCAATATCCACTCAGATAAACAGTGCTACACCAAACCTGTCAGCCTTTAATTTAGGTGACATAAATATCCCCCAAACCACAGACTGAAAAGCACCTTGCCCATTGATCCTATGTCCTCCAGGACCTGAGCTACTGTGTGAATGACAATGGGCACCTCTTTCCTATAGATAGACCTCTAGACTCCGACATCCGGTTACCCGGAAAACCTCTGGGCGAGTTCTTTTCCAAAGGTCCTGAAGCTAAAGCAATTCTCAGCTGCTGGTCTGGCTGATCCCACAGTGAGAAACCCAGCTGACTCTAGACCTAGCCAAGGGCTCATTTCTCATCAGGCCACAAGCAAGCAGATGACACTGTACTTACTCAGAGAAGTGCTTCGGCGGCCAGAGTTTCCTGTTCATAAATGCTCTGGGCAAAATGCACTGACTCAAGCCAAGCGAGGTAGAGCGTGGCTGTAATCCCAGAGATTGGAAAGCAGAGAATCAAAAGCTCAAGGTTAGCCTGAGCTACAAGAGTCCCTGTCTCAAAAAATCAAAGCAGGGCAGNAACTCCAGAGCACCTGCCTGGCTTATAGTGTGGTGGGAGCCAATCCTGTGGCCCTGGATCGGAATACCATCAGCTCCTGTATGAATGTGTTCTGTAGCTTCTCCATCATTGCTTCCCCTTACCACTTGCAGTCCTTTCNCAGGTGCTTTTAAAAATTCCTTTTCAAGGTTCTGAGAGATTACTCAATGGGTAATAGGGTGACAAACCCGAGGTTGATCCCAGGGACCCGCATAGTGAAAAGAGAGGACCAACTCTTGAAAATTGATCTCTGACCTACACACACACACACACACACACACACACACACACAAACGTAATAAAGAATTTAAATCCATTTTGTGAACATGCATCTTCTTCCAGTGTAAAAACTCAGGATAAATATGATGCTTCAGTCTCCCATTGAAATGGTTACTCCATAGAGCTTCTCTCTAACGCAGCTGCTCATGAAGAGTTTAACTGTGAATTCTCATCCTGGAGTTATGCATCCCAGAGTATACACTGACATTCAGTTCACCCTGCATTTTTCTCCTATAGAAATCCATATATTGACAAAGTCAAACTTCAGACACAAGTGCCTCAGCTGTCACTGTTGAAGTNGCAGATGTGTCCCCTGGACTGCAGTCATGACTCTCTTTACTTTCTCTTTACAAACAGCATTCCTGGGATATTGATGTGTCCTATTTTTCCAGCAGCAGCAGGTGACCCCTCCAAGGCTGACTCACGATCCAAATGTCACAGTGTGTGGGTGGCAGTGGTCCCCACCCATCAGCAGCTGCATGACTTGCATCAGCTGGTGGTATATGGGGGTAAAAAAGGCTCAGCCACTAGCTTACCCCATATGGGGACATTGACTTCTTGCCAGCCACACTCCATGGCTTTCTATCCACCCCTAGTTATATCCATCCCTCAGTTATAATTTTCCCCCAAAGTTCATGGGAACTTGAAGTTTACTTCTATGATTTGGTCCTTGACCTGAACACTTTTCTGAGGGAAATTCTGTAAAGTTGGAGAACATTTCCCAATTCTTAGGCAGGAAGCCCTTCTTCCTTACCTTTCTTCTTCAACTTCTCTTACAAAGGAATAGTGTATCTAAGAAAGGCTAAGTCACGGCCATAGAAGTGGTTAACAAAACAGAGGCCTTTTCTGAATTGCAGGATTTTCAGGGTGCCTCGGCTTCAACTCTGAACTGGCAGGTGGAGGAAAAGCCAGGGGACACTGGCGGAGAGAAGGAAAACGTCTTCTTACTCCCATTTCATATCCAGCAGTGGGTACCCAGACCAGAGGCATAGCTGCATTTTCTTGGAGGACTGGAAGGCACGTTCACCAAACGGCAGCACTCTCTGGCTGCTGTTAGCCCTGGCTTGTTCCTTGCTGTCAGTTATACTGTTGATTCAGTTCCTTTTAATCCTTTTAATCTGGACTAGAATGAAAATACTCTCCTCTCAATAACAGATGGAAAACAAATATTCTTAGTAGGGAAAAGTGGGCAAATGTCTCCAGAGCTTTCTGTTTGGTGGTTTGCTTTACAGCACTAGGGCACGTGGTTTCTCTTTTGAAATTGGTCTCACTAAGTTTTTCAGGCTGCTTTGAACTCATTCTGCAGGGAATCCTTGTACTTGTGATCCTCCTGCCTCAACCTTCCTAGTTTCTGGGATTACAAGCCTGACTAGGCTAAGAACTCCAAAGTTGTGGTTCTTGGAGAATATGACCATGACTCAGAAATTCCACTTCGAAGTCAAAGGCCCCGTTGTCTCCTGGAGGTAGCCAGCCCATGTTCAGACCTTGGAAGGAACCTCCACTATTCTAAACCATTCAAAGTTATATATCACACCTACAACACATCAAAATAAATAATAAAACAAGAGAAAAGTCTGACAACCAGGCAGTTTTAAGTAAAACTCTATGTGATACTTCAATTTGTATTAACTTTGAACAGAAAACAGTTTATCCACAATTCTATTCTAATTACGGTTCTAGCCAAAGCTAAGCACAAAAATCAGAACAGTAAATGTCTTTTCCTTAATAAACTTCTCACATACAAATGGCATGATTACAGACATGATTTATCTTCCCAAGGAAAACATAAGCTAAAGTGCTCTCTCCTCTTGAATATTGTATATTATGAATTTTATTACTGAAAATATTTATTAGGAGAAATGTGTGATGACCAAAACCAACCAGTCACATTGTGGTAGCTGAAAGAGAAAGGTTAATTGTGATTTCTAGCCAGAAACCTATTCTAAGAAAAGACCAAATTAGCTTTAATTGTTCCTCTGGCTAATGCAGGAAACTGGTAACAATTTCAAATACCCTCCTTTTTCCAGTCCTTTTTTTTTAATGATGGAGAACAATTGTTGGTCTGATGAAGGGACTCAGTAAATAAATTACACATCACTTTCAGCTGATGATTCTCAAAGAGGGACTTTCCATCCCAGCTTTGCTGCTCAGAAATGAGACTCCCAGCGGACCCNACAATCTGAGCATTTCTGTTAGAAACTGAGAAAATGCATGTAATGGACCACAGCTGCAGTCCCGAACTCCGCGTTTATACTTCACCACTATCCTCTTACACACACAGGCCCATACCACAAGCTGCCAAGATTAACTTCACGTTTCCAGCAACCTTCTCCCATTTCCTATGGGAAGAACAGNGGGTGCTTATTCCAGCAAAGATGCAAGGCAGTTATTGAGTTTCTGCAGTAAAATGCTTTTTTTTCCTCCCCCATCCCCCACTGTTTTTGTAAAACTTCTAAGGCATCAACAACCACAGAAGTGATCAGAAACTTTCTCAGTTCTGAAAGAAATTCTCCCAAACACTCAATGCCGATGGGCTGGGGATGGGTAAAGACGAAAGGTAGAAAACAAAGCATCAGTATTAATCAACTTTAGCGGTCCCTTCTTACAAAAAATAAGAAAGAGGAAAAGAAAGCAAAGATATCCACACGTGATGCTGGCTGGCTTCACTTCCAGCTTCACCGTGAGTGGAGGCCCTCTCTGCCCTTTGTTGTGTNGGATAAATAGATGACATCCAGCCTTGTGGTGGAGGCATCACCTCAACAGACTTTAGTCCTGGCTTCTGTGAAGGTTTAAAGGTTATAGGCACCATAGATTATGCATTTTCTCTTATGCCAGACCCATAAAGGTACTTTAGGTCTTCATAAAAGATANAGCTTCTAAATGGGCCTGGCTTTTGTTTCTTAAGTGTCAAGACTGAAGCATTTCCATTACGATTATTATCACCAGGCTAGAGAAAAGTGCCCTGACATTCAGAATGGGTGGCAACTGCGGACACACGGTGAAATTACAGTTCACTGTTTACATTTTCAGACAGTAAAACATACCAGACCAGTGTGTGGAGCCCCATCAACCTCAGAGACTGGGGCTATCCCCTTCTACCTCCGCTCCAGGGTGTGGAAGGGAGCAGAGACCAGAGTCAGGATACCCTGGATGCCCCTGAGTCCTGCACTGAGCAGGCTCTGAGGGGTGCCATCCTGGTCCAGACAGAGCCCTGGCCCTCACAAGGGCCTTGCCACTCTCAGCCTAAGTACTGGTTTTTGTTTGGTTGTTTGGTTTTGTTTTGTTTTGTTTTTCCTTTCTCACGCCTACAGGTCTTTTGCATCTATGAAAGGAAGGAAGGCTGGGCTCTTTTTCTCCGGAGGAGGAGCATCCTCATTCACCCACTGTCCTTCGGGAGCAAACTCTCTGGAGTGAAGTCAGGCGGAAGGGAAGGGACTGTGTGGCTCATAAGTCACATCAGTTCAGACAGGCCTCAGCACTTCACCTCTGCACCTTGCCTGACTGTGGGGGGAAGATCGCTGATACTAAAGAGTTGCAGAGATTTTTTTTGCTGGCACAGCTTGCACACACCGACAACTAAGCTGCAAAGTTGTTTTCATCCTCATCCTCCTCTGCACACCCTTTCCTCCCTATCTCCAGCAGCACACAACCACGCGGGGACACAGGCACCCCTGAAGCTTCAACTTACCAATTTAGATTTGGCGCGTTGCAAAAATTCTTCCATGTCTCTCCTAGGGACTGGGACCAGGGGTCCGGATGGAAAGCTCCAAGAGGGATGACAGCAGCGGGGAGAAGCAGAATCTCCTGAAAGTAGTCGTTCGTTGGGGCTCAGGGACCAGCCGCTCCCTAGGCGGGCTGGCGTGGACTGAGCCCTTCTTGCTTCCTCCGGACTGCTGACCCAGCCCACGCCCCGCAGCGTCTCCAGCTCCGACTCTGCCCTAATAAGGAAAGTGGGTGTGTCGCCCGGGAGCCCAGGGACCGCCACAGGCCTGCTGGTACGCGCCTGGGGGGGCCTGACGCGGGGCTGGCGGTGGGGGTGGCGAGGGGCTCCTCGGCCAATCGCAGGGCCCCGCGGTGGCCTCCTGACGCGGTGCGCTGAAAGATGCTGCAACCATGGACAGCGCCCCGAAGTGCACGCCAAGTGCCAGGGGCTGCTGCAGAGTGACACTGCCGCAGGCCCCACCGTGGTCCGCGAGGAAAGGTGGGAAGAGGGACACAGGCCCCAGGAGAGGCCTTGTCTTCAGCCAGCGCCTCTCTGGCTGGCTGGCACCAAACCGAGAGCCCAGTGGTCACTTAATGAGCTGGTCTGCTGGCCTGGCCCGGGATGCACTCAGGGAGATTGGCGCTGGGAGGGAAGGGGGATGGGGAGGAATTGCTGAGCTAAAAGCCATCCGACCTTGATGGCTAATAAGCAGAAGAGCTGGCCAGGAGGTTGTGTAGGCTGCAACTTTCCTCCCTATTCTCCAAGCATACCCATCCAGCAACCGATATCCGCAGTTCACTGCAACTAGACGCCTTTCCATGGGTCCTGGGGCTAATGGATAGCTATATCCTTTGCAATCTCCATCTACTCTTGATATGTATGCTCGGGGAAAGCTGGACACGACAAGCTAGCAGTTTCACAGACCAACAGCATCCACATCACTGAGCTTATTAGAAATGCACTCGCTACCCCAACCCCCTAAATAAGCGTCAGTTTCTACAAGATTCTCATATATGTCTACATACACTCAAGTTTAAAGCACAGCAATTAACATATATGGTTGTAGCTGGGAGCTTATTTTATATCATGGAGTTTTGTGTGCATTTATTAGTCTTAGGTCCCCAGGCTCCTTTACGGGATGGGGGGGGGCTTTGCACAACTGTCTGTAAGACCCCCATTGCCCTCTCCTCAGCCCTTAGTGCCTAACTTGAGCTTCAAACCTTAGCACAGAGGTGTTTCCAGCCTGCCTATAGTCACAGTATACTAACCATAGGCTTCACAACCCCGTAGACCAGGACCCTGTTCTAGTCCAACTAAATCTGCATCATGTAGTATGAGGCCATAGCATCAGCCTGGTGTCACTGTGCTGCCCATGAAATGCAGCCATGAGGCCCCAGTTCTGAATGAACTCCAGCATATGTCTGAATCACTGACAAGAAAATGAAACGGGTTTCTGTACCACATGCAGAATTTCAAGTCCGTCTACATGTGCTTAAGACTTTATATGTCTACCAATCTCCCAAGGTTTGCACAGGCTTTGGATCCAGGTACCACACTTTGAGGATGAAGCTTGTTGTCCAGAATGCCTTCCTGACACATTCGTCCACAGATTGAGTCACTGCCCGTTCTGTGTTTTCTATTAGCAACTTATATTTTCTACTGTGCTATAAATTGCCTGGCTGCATGTCCATATCCTCCTCCAAGCTGCAAGCTCCATGAAGACAAAAACATCACCTACCTCATCCACAGCTGGATCCCTAACAGGACATGAGTTATGTATTTATAGATCCTCAGTTAAACATATGTTAATGGATAAATGTATGTCTGAAAAGAGTGATTGTGTGTGTGTGTCTCTCTGATACTGTAGCTCTGTCACTTTCTCACTCCTTGCATGCACTTACATACTTCCTAATCAAATCATTTTTCATTCAGAAAACTCTAAAGAGAAGAAATCAGCAGAGTCTTCCAATCCAGTCAGAGGGAAGTGATGGGGTTCTAAAGCCCCAGGGCACATTCAGGTGATGAACACATGGAAGCTGCAGATCCTATCTGCTTTCTTTGCTGACTTAAGGAACTTNAAACCGTCCAGATAAAACAGTGCAGGCAATTCCACTGGCACTACAGAGAAAAAGCCAGAGAACTCTTTTTGCCTCTGGCTTTACTGGAGAATTTAGTGAATGTCACATAACACCATTTTATGCCACTGACTTTTTTCTTTTCCCTTTTCTCTCTTTTTTCCCCCTTTCTTTTTCTTTTGAGACAGGGGCTCTTTGTGTAGTCCAGACTTGCCTGGAGCTATGTAACCCAGGCTAGCCTTGAACTCATGGCAATTCTCATTCCTCAGCCTCCTGAGTATTAGGACTACAGGTGTGCAACCCCAGCCCTGCTCTGCCTTCTGACGCACACTCTGGGTACATATTACATGGCCTTGAAATTACAAACCTTTTTCTGATGATTTCAAATTTCAACATCTTTCTGCCCTACTTTTTCTCTGCTAATGGTTACCCTTCAAAAGTTTGCCAAAAAATTTCCCTCTTCATGAAGTCTTCATGATTTGACCACCCATGCTATTTTATTGAGACTGTGGTAAAAAGTCCCACAAACTCAGTGGCTTCAAATAATATAAATTCATTATCTTATAGTTCTGTAATCCAACACAAGTCTCACTGGGCTAAAAGCATCTTCTCAATGTGGCTATATTCCTCCTGGAGGCTCTAGGAAAAATTCCTGTCTTTTCCAACTACTAGAAGATTCTGTATTCCTTGATGTGTGGCCCCTTCCTTCATACTTAAAGCCAGCAATATTGCATTTCTCTGATGATTCGCACAACTTTCCCTCCTTCTTTTGGTGCTGGGGACTGGACCCCAGGTTGCTCACTCATGCTTAAGCAAGCACTCTACTGCCAAGCCATCTCCATGCTCTTAAAATATTTGACACAGGGTCTCACTACATTTCCCAGGCTGGCCTTGAACTCATTCTGTAGCTAGGCAGACCTTGAGTTTGCAATCTTCCTGCCTCAGCCTCCTGAGTATTTGGTATAACAAGCTGGTCTAACCAAGTGTTACAGGGTATCCACCAGGGAAGACTACTAGGACACAGGTTGAAGCCAGTAGTCTTTATTAGCTAGCCAGTGATATATTGGGTGTTCTGGATCCCAGTGTAGCCCCAAGCCTTTCTTAGGGTGCACTTGTAAGCACAAAACATCTTGGGTTGACATACTTCAGTTAACAAGAACAGATAGCCAGAAGCAGAACTAGAGTTCTTTCATCTCTTCCTTCAGCATATATGAAGCCTTGGCTATCCTTGGGTTGGTATGTCTAACTCAAGGTACATAAGGCATGATCCAGGCCTTCGATAAGCTCACAGGGTAGTCATTGTAGTTCAAGGCTAAATGAAGCAGCTGAGAAGTGGATCAGATTTGGTGCTAGTTTTGATGCAATACAGTATGGCAACTAAAGATCTATGTGGTATACTCAATAAGGCTGGCAATTCTTTGACATTGCTCCTCTGAGAAGTAGGGTCTGTATTCTCTCTCCTTGAATCTGGAACAACTCCATGACTCCACAAACAATCAAATATACCAGAAGTGGCATCTTGTCCATTTCTAAGACTGGCAGCTTCTCCTTTTATCTCTTGGAATATACACTCACGGAACTTGTCCCATGCTGAGAGGAAGCTAAAGCCACCTTAAGGAGAGTCCCAAACACAGAGGAGCAGGGGCTGCAGTGAGCAGGCCAGTTGTTAGCTATATATGGGGAGTTGTCTTAGCTTCTCCAGCCCCAAGCATTCCAATGTGGAACAGAAGTAAACAGTGCCTGTGGTGCTCTGCCCAAACTCTTGGCCACTTACACACTAAGAAATTTTGAGCAACCCTTTTTTTTTCCAGTGCTTCAGTACGTCCACTTGTAAAGCTGGAATAACTCTCCCCTTACAGTCACTATGCAGCCCACATGCAATTACACAGGCAAGCTGCCTCACTCCTAGTCAGTAATGCCGTCATTGCCCTTGCCAAGGCTTCATTAAGAACAGGAGGGACAATGCAGTGACTCCAGTGGAAAGGGGAGGTTCTTCTGTAAAGCAAGGGGGAGTCTCAGGTGCACTGAAATGAAATGACCTCATTGTGGTTCGTGTCTGACCCCCACCACATCACACCTCCTACGCTTTTGCTCCTTGGGTGCCTAGATTTTACACAATGAGAATTGTGTTTCTAGAAAGGCATCACAGGTGTTTCTCAACAACAACACATCCACCAGCACAGCTGGCTGGTGGCATTTCAGTTTCTCAGGACCCGTGTCCTTCCCATTCTCAGTTGCTCCTTCCCACCCCTACGGGGCACTGGATCTTTCTCCATAGGCTCTCATATGAACACGGTACCTACATCTACCTCCAAGTATTCTTACTGTTATCAGTGCCCCTATAAGGGCAGCTGGGTTTGCCTTTCCAAGCCAGCTCCCTATTACCAGAAAGGAGGGTAATGTGGGTATCTCCTTGGTTAGAAACAGCAACTGGCACACGCTGTCCCTTTTAAAATGAAACTCTAGCAGCATGCCGGGTGCTGAGTCACCACTTGTGTGTATTTCCACGCCTTCTACCTCCCTGGCCGCCCCTCCCCCACCCCGCTCTAGCAGGTGTAGTCCCTTGGTACGGACATGTTAGCTGCATTTAACTCATTGCTGTGATGACAGGTCAGGGAACTGCATCTCACGTTGAACTTGGTTAGAAAGAACTGGAGGCTTGTTTGAGGATGGGAGACAGAGGGTGGACAAAGGTGCATTAGTCTGTACCCTTTGTTCAGCTTCTCACCATCTGGGAAAGGCCTGCTTTTCACCCTCTGAATGATCAGATATGACACATTTTTGACAAATCATAGTGAAAGGAATTAATTTTGTAATGTGTTTTGGCAAGGATATTAAATTTTTAAAAGATGGGCTTTGCAAGATTTTATTTTAAACGAAGAAATGTGTAGAGCTGTTACCTTCCCCCTGCT
>LZPO01017648.1:76753-85189 GCA_001675575.1 Neotoma lepida | reverse complement strand
GTATGCTGACAGAGGGAAGAGGCTGGGAATAGGCCTGCTCTTCATGGCCATACCTAGAATTCATCCCATTTTTATGAGTGGGCATGACCTCATTCCACGAGCGTGTGAGTGACAGGACCAGTCCTGTGTGACAGGTCTTCAGGAGGCTCAGATGGTTCCACTCCACTGAGCACAGCTTCTATGATTACTTGAGTTTTGCAACAGTCAAAACCTCAGATTTGGAATCATAATATCAGCTCTGCCCCTGATGGGGTGGCCATGGGCAGGCTACTCACTAGCCTTCCAGTCCCTCTCCTTGTNTGCAATAGTGCAAAGAACAGCAGAATTCACTGAGCAGGACTGAGGCCATAATTCAGCACGAACACACAGGCCTCAGCAGTGTCCGCTCAGGGAAATGCTCAGTGTGGTTGAGCTTTGCTGCTTTTAATTCTTTTCCTGTTTCTTGGGAAGGACTTTGTCCTGTGACACTGTTAGTGTCCATCTTTTCCTTTCTCTCCAGAGAGCCCTGGTCTGCTCTCCTCTTCACACAGAACTCAGTCTTGGAATGTGGGCATTAGGAGACAAGTCTGCTTCTGATGTTTACTTAGGAAGTATCTTTCCGTAGCAACGCTGTGTTCATCTAGGTTCTTCCTTTTAAAACTAACAAGTGCATTTTAAAACAATACCTGCTCACTATACGTCATCCAAATAGCACAAAAGTGAGATGAAGGAGGTTGACCAAATTACTTACAAATATTAGAATTTAAAAATTTCCGTTGTCACAACCTGCAGGCCACTCGAGAAAGCATTTTAGCATGCTGCTATGATTAGAACAGGAGTTCAGGTTGATGTTTTACATACCTGGTCCCCAGTCAGTGATGCTGTTCTGAGGGGCTGTGGAACATTTGGGGCATGGGGCCTAGCTGGTAGATGTAGCTCATGGGGTGGACCTTTGGAGGCCCCACTGCCTCAGTTTCTGTTCTAGCTCAGCTTCATGTTTGTGCCATGTGACGAAATGGTAGCTACAAGCCANCCTACCACGATGACCTGAGACCCTGAAACTGTGAAGGAAAACAAACCTTTTCACCCTCAAGATTTTTTCTGTCAGGTGTTTAGTCTGGGTGGTGACTAAAGAAGCTAGCACATGAGTCCCACAGACAAAAAGAGGTAGTGAAACGAACAGTTACAAAATGGATATTTGTTTGTTTGTTTGTTTTTGTTTTTCGAGACAGGATTTCTCTATGCAGTCTTGGCTGTCCTGGAATTCACTCTGTAGACCAGGCTGGCAGACTTGATATTTTAATAAAAGTTATTCAATTAATTTTTCCTGATTTAAATGAAGAAAAAGCAATTGAAGGTAAACTGAAGAATTTGTTAAAATGTAATTCCTCACTATAAAATGTATCGTTCCTCATCGGAGTCTGATAAAAGTGAGGGATGAAAACACTGGCAGAAGTGGTGTTAATTTCTTCTTTAATGCTAGGTTTTAATCCTGAGCACTATAAATGCCCCCCGATGAAGAAACATGAGCACTCATATATCTAACTCGATGTCTCCAGCTCTCTTGATTTGTTAATTATGTCTTTATTTGACCTTCATTGCTATTTAACTTACACTGTTCTTGGAGTGCTGATGTCCCAGCCACTGAGTAGACTCGGTGCTAAGAAGACTGTCCACCAAAGATCTGCATTCTTTAGTTTCTCCTTTGCTCTAACTGGTGGACCATTTTGTTTTATTTTATTTTTTTGAGACAAGTTCTCTCTGTGTCTTTCAGGCTGGCCTTGAACTCATGATCCTTCTACCCCAGCCTTCCAAGTTCTGGAATTACAGGCATGTTCCTCCATAGCTGACCAGAAAGCTGTGCCACCACACTTTTATTTCAGACAAATCCAAGGGTACCATTGTCTCTATTGTGGTCAGTGACATCATAGACTGTTCTAGAATTATAGATCCATTTCCCCGCCTATGTGAGTATTGCTCCATTTTCCTTTTGGTATTCACTGTGAAAACAATAAAATCTTAGATTCCTCCAACTTTTCCTCTTGTGCATTGCCTGCTTTTGTTTTGTTGCTTATAGAGTGAGATGTTTTCTCTGTGTTTAAACCCTGTAAGGTGTAAGATATGTGTTGGAGTTGTTTGCTTGCATCAGCACTTCCTGGAATGGAATGTGTGTTTTCATTCTGTGGACTCGGTTCTCTCTGACTGTAGGAATTTTTCTTCTAATGTATTTAGAAGAACATCCTCTTCTTTTTCCTAGTGGTTTTCCTGGCTTCTGTGCTACAGCTACATCAATTATCTCAACACTGGTTTGTCTTTGCTCTGCCTATCCACCTAATACCTGCCTCTAAGTACTTTGATCTCACAGCCTTATCATTTTATTTCAACTGTAATTATGTCAACATTCCCTTCTGTGTTAGGAAATCAATTCTCAGTTCTATTTTATTCTTCAGTGGCTCTGACCCTGAGCAATGGTTCCTTTTTAGGCCAGAATGATCTCTTTTGGCCATGTTATCCCTGATGTATGATGAAGTATAACCCAGACAGGTGTCACATCCTCAGTGGGCAGAGCCATCGTGCCTGCACATACTCTCAGCACATTCTGCATACCATGAGGAAACCCTCTGCACACCCTCTGCAACCCTCTGCACACTCTCTGCAACCCACAGCACACTCTCTGCACACCCTCTGCACACTCTCCATACTCTGCACACACAGATCAGGATGGGTTGGAGGCCGCCAGCTTCTTAGATGCAGGGCTACATGGGCTGTTACTTCTCCAGCTATGTGCTTCCCTTGATTTCTCTGACTTTTATATTGGGGACCACAATCCCAATGCTTAGGAGCTCAGAGAAAACACAGAACAAGGGAACCCCATCTTAACATCTCACTTCATTCCATGCAGATTGCTCAAGGCTGCTGTGATCNTACTTTCTGATTTCCCCGAGGCACCAGGGAGATCCTGAACTCTAAGTAAGCCACCAAGGTAGAAAACACCTCATCAACTTTGCCCAAACCTTTGAGCATATGAGAGTTAACCTTGATTGTCTTCTTGACTGGATTGAGGGGCACCCAGGGGTAGTAAAGCACAGATGTCTGATGTATTTCCAGAGAGGATCTAGTAGGTTGGAGGCCCAGGTGGAATAAAAGAGGAAAGAAGAGGAGGCCTGCTAGCAGAGCCTTTCTCCTTCTCTGGCTCCTACACAGCATGATGTTAATTGACCCACACCACCATGCCCCCCAGCCACGAAGAACCTGGGACCATGAGCCAAAATAGCACCTTTCCCCCCTCAAAGTGCTGTGATTCAGTCATGCTGCTGTGGATGTGACTGCATTACGTTGCCCCTTGAAATCTGGCCTCTTGCTGTTCTCCTAGATCTCCATATCTCATGTCGCACAGAAACCCACCTAGTGCTCTATCCCTTCTCCCTGGAGATGAGCCTGGTTTGTTTGAGTTCTGACCCCCTACCCTATATCTTGCCCCTCACTCTGCCTGTTGGCCTCTTGTGGTTTTGAGGGACAGGATCATCTTAGCACATGCCTATTACCACATGTCTCCCATGTCTGCCAAGATGAGAACAGGCAGCAAGGAATGACTCTACCTTCTGATCCATAACTTAGCTAATATACACTTAGTGAGTAAAAATATCACAGGAACAATGTTCCACAGTATTCAAACATTCCACACTACCCCATGGTAACAAGCCATTGAAGACAGTGAAAAAAAGTACACGTAAGCAAAAGGTTCAGGCAGTAATCCCTGGACAGGAGACATGGGAATCCAGTTTNCCTGGGAAGCCTTGAAGGCTGCTTATGTAATATTCTCATGCCTTTTGCAGGTAGAGGTATAATTATTCCATTATGTTTTCCTGTGAAGTGTGAAAACTCTCTTTACCAATCCTCTTAAATTAGTTAAATATAATATTCAGCGAGACAGGAGACAGAGCAATGTTAATTGAAAGTGAAGAGGTGTTTATAGGTTGATGTGGTGCAGCCAACTGTGACTAAAATTAATGTCTGGGGGTTCCTGCAACTGCGGGATGCCCTCAACTTTATCCTGCATTTCCAATAACAAATCCTGGCACCCAGAGAGTCTCGTTTAGTGTGTCATGATTCCANCCTTGGAGAAGATTTCCTTAAAATAAGTCTGAGAATTTTAATTACATTCCATTTGTAAATTTCTTTTTTTGCCTGATGAGGTATTGAGGACAATGAGAAATTTTTCTAAAAGTTCAGCTTACACCAAGTGAGTTATTGGTAAAACGATTGCTCAACCTGTTTGTGGACTGCCTCAGAGCCCTCCCATGCTGGGCCTGTTCTNCTCTCAGCCAAACCACAGCTGGATTCTGTCGTATTTTGCATTATAGTCAAATGGAAATCATAAGACAAAGACCAGTCAAAGGATTTGATTCTGCCTCTTCCTTGTCCTTGGCAATGCCAAGCAATTCCTTACACTGTTTCTGCTGGGCAGTAGGTTCCTTGACTGTGTGAACCGTGCTAGGTTCTATTACTCACTTAGCTGAGAGAATAAATGTCAGGTCTGTAACCCCAGACCCCCGTCTGAGCCCATCTAGCAGACCTTGACCATGTGGTCAGTCATCTCAGCAGCGTGGGCAGACCTATTTTGATCCTTTTCTTTGTTTTGCTAGGACAAAAATTATGGGTCCATGCTGGCTTCCAGTCACATGTTTGTTTACTTCAAATGCCCAGCTTAATGGTCATGACTCTTTAAAGAAGGGCCTGACTGGTCTGGTGGAGACAAAGGAGCACAGGAAATGGAGAGGTGGTTTTGTTCTCCCCCTACTGGGCGGATGTATTTATTGTCTGGATTTGGAGAAGAAAGGGAGCTATTAGCATAGCTTGCTTAGGATCAGTAAGTAAACATCACAGTTGTTCTACCATTGATTTACCATAGACAAGAAAATTGTTACATAGTGATGTCACTGGGTCGTGTGCCTAGTGGGATATTGTCCCCAAAGGTACTGAGGCCACATCGCTCCAGCTTTGTACTGACTTTAATTTTATGCTTAGAACAAGGGCATTTCTTTCCCTCTTGGGGGTGGGGGTGGGGCTAATAGACAGGTTACTGATGCAATCAACTCAGGGACATCTTTTCAGCTACAATTCTATTTCTGAAGCATTTTTATACTTTAGACTCCCAAATATTTTCCTGTCTACACTAAATTCATCCTTTCCCCCTAAAGACACATCTCTCCATTAGTAACATAGCCTAATTGCCAGTGCTACTTTCGATTGCATTTTACTTTTGCAGAGTCCTACACAGAATCTTTATTTACTTGTTCATTCTTGTTTTGTCTTCACTGGCATGCAAAGCTCACAGTCTGTGCTCAAATGTGACCCTTGGTCACATGTGTTTCAGTCCTGGCCTGTTACATGTAAATCATTGGATAATTGAATATGAAATTCTCACTGAGGAGAAAAAAGGGAAGAAGTGAAAGCATTTAAATAGAAAGCAAACTCTGGGAAGGGAAAATGGGGAAGTTCTGGGAAGGCCTTTGAGCAGTTCATTAATGGAAGACACGTTAGGATGTCTAGGTCTGGGTCAGAGACATGTCTGCAAGAGCCTCCTGAAGCCTAGAGATGAGTACCCAAACAGATATAAAAACTAGATTGTCAGAGAGTTTAATAACTCACTGCAGGAATAATACTCTTTAGAATTAATTCAAAAGCCACATTTTTCATCTATAGAAACAAAAGCTAAGGACATAACCAGTTTCTCTTCACTCAACAGTCTTGGGTGGTGGAGCCCAGACAACTGTCCACAGGAAACTCATTTCACACAAAAGATTGAGCCATCTGGACTGCCTAAGAGAAATCAAGACAAATTCCTTCATCTGCTGTTGTCCTTGTCAACACACCTGACCCAGCATTTATCTAGTTCTCTGTGTTCCAGGCCAACTAACAGGCCCCTTCCTTTACTCCTATACGCCCAGGCCATTGCTGTAACCAGCTCTCAGCAGAGCAGCCATTTGTAATTGGCCAATAGCTTTTCTTGTTTTTACCCTAAGCACTGGGCAGGACACTACTCAGGTTCACTGTGTATTTATGCCGAGCTTGGGTATTTCTTTGGGGTTAGATTTAATTCCTCAACTCATATGCCCACAAAGATCCTAAGTATAGAAGCATTGCTAATATTTTATTTTGTTCCTCTCACACTATTCCAGATGTCCTTCACATCATCTTAGAGAGAACATTTGCATTGGCATGTTTAAGAATTCTTTCTGTTTCCTGTCCTTGTATATTATGAGAATGTTCTGGAGTCTCTTAAAGGTCTTCTCAGTAGCTTCTCTGTTTCACTGATGTGAAAAGGGAGGTCTGTTCATCACTTGTCCTTCAGGGTCTTAGATATCCCACCTTTTGCTCCATGAAAGTATTAATAAATGGAAAGAATTTTAAAAATCTTTTTGCCAATAACTTCTGTATTGTAGGTATGCACCCTACTTCTAGTGAATTGGTTCTAGGTTCTGCCTGTGTTTGAGATTGGACACGGTATGAATGTAGACTGTTCAAAAGATATTAGGAAGTCGTAATTAGAGAAAGAGAGGTGGATATTTGAGACCACAAGACAAAGAGGTGACTCTGGAAGATTGTCAAACCCTTGTTCCTCAAATATGATCAGTATCTTTTGAGGTGAATTGTGTGACCATTGCTTTGGTCACTGGAGAGCAAACATGCTGTGCACACTTTTAGAATGCTTCGTTCCAAGGGCCTCTCTGTGTGTAGGATGGAGGGTTGTTAAGAACGGGGAGCAAACACTGGAGGTTCCATGGGCGTTAAAAGGAGCCTTCCACAACCTATACCTACCCTAGTTCATCTTGGTTTTTAACTTGGTTGAACTGATCCCTAAGACATTAGTAAATGACTTTGTGTGTCTATAAGGGCGTCTCCAGTGATGATAAGCTTATGAGGCCTCTGACTTCATTAACAGCTTAATTCCTTGGTGCGTTCAGAGTTTGAATAGACTACAAGGAGATGGTAGCCCTTTAGAAGGTAGGGCCTGGCTGGAGGAAGCAGGATATTGGGTGCACATCCTTGGGATCTACAATCTTGTCGTGGTTGCTTCTTGTTGCAGCTCTCCTCTGCTTCATGTCTGTTGTGATTTGTGCCAAGGAACTGAAATTTCTAAGACCACAAGCAAAATTCATCTTCCATTCTTAAGTTGTTCTTCTATGAATTTCTTCATAGCTATGATGAAAGGTAGGAAACAAAGTGTCCAACTCTATCTGTAATTTCCTCCCCTCTCTATCCTCCAACCCTTCATTCAGCTGAGTTCCATCTACACCCACCTTTCCTGAATGTGAAGCATCTTTTCACAGCTCCTGGAGCACACTGACCACCTGGCCTACCTTCTCCTCCTCTCTCTCCTACAGACTCATTCCTTATTAATTCCAGTTCCTTGCAAGACCTGCTCATATATTTCTTGTGGTGTTTGAATATAGTAGTTTATTTAAATATAATTGTTATTCTGTCAGGGAGTTATGTTTATAGAGGTTTTGTTATTGTGAAGACAGTACTGACTGACTCTGGCTTCAAACNCTTATCTTCTCCTGTCTTGTTCAGCTGTAATTCCCTCTGCTCCTTCTGGAGGCATAGCCAGTCCCGAAGCCTCTCTGATCAGACCGGGAGCTCCATTTGGAGACAGACCACTAGATGGAGTCTTGCTACCATAGAGCTGCCTGCCTAGCAACTTGGAGCCTCTGCATGCCTTGAGCCAAGTGCTCTTTCAACTTTTAGCCATGGCTACATGATTGCAATAGTCACCCTTTTCTGTTTGGCTCCTCTTCATATCTATTCTTTGAAGCACACTTCAACTCTGCTTTCATGCTTGCTCAAAAAACCACTATCTAGAGTCTTCCAGTAATGAACAGACCACCCTAAACTACAGTTCTCTGCTTTCCTGGGAGCATTTGAGAATTTTCTTTGGCCAGACCTCCCTTACCCTACCCAGGCAGCCTTGGATGATGCAATTTCTAAGCCAGACTCTGCTACCTAGAAGCAGGCTTACTACCCTGGATTTGGTATCTTGGGGACCTTAGGGAATCAAGGAGAAACTGTTGCAAGNCATTAGGAAGATCTAGTTTCAAGTTTCATATTGCAGACTAGCTTTGTGACCTCAGGAAATCTCCTCAAGCCTCAGTTTCCTTACCTGTAGAAAAGGAATAGCATCTGTGCAAGCTATAGCCTCAATATGGTGATTAAATGATGTAAAATATTCAGTATGGTATCCAGAATTAAGGTCAAAGTAGGGGGAATGATGATGGTGCTGATGACAATAATGGTGATGTGATTATGATGATGGAAGTAGTGATGATGCTGATGATGGTAGTATTGATGTGGTGATGATGATGGTAGTGCTGATAATGGTGGTGATTATGATGGTGATGATGGTGGTGATGGTGATGATGAAGTAGGCATACTATTAGCACCCATCTTTCTTTG
>LZPO01017648.1:60415-71643 GCA_001675575.1 Neotoma lepida | reverse complement strand
GCTGCTGTGCAGAGAGGCGAGAAGGTCAGGGGTGTCTATGGGAAGGAGGCGATGCCTTCCAGGGACATTAATTTTTCAGTTTGTGTGTTCAGATGCGTGGCAGCTTAAGGCTGACAGGCTGGATTGCAGGCTTCTGTCAGGCTCAGAGCTGAAGGATGGCTCTGGGTCTAGAATGTAATTTAGTTTCAAGCAGGCTCCTTTGGCTGGCTGCTGAGGTCGGCACTGGTGGGCAAGCAGGCAGGCAGGCTGCAGAACAACACCAATGGGGCCCCCTACTACTAGGGATTTTGCACAAGATTGCATTGGGTGAGTCATCACCATTTTCTAAGAGGTAGTCAGCATCAATTCCAAATTAGACATGAGAAAACTAAGGTGTGGGTGGGTCATCAACATGCTGTGTAATTGTGCTCATTCCTGTGGCAAATATTGATGAGAAATCACTTTATGCCAGGAAGCATGGCAGTCACTGGGGACCCAGGGCAGTCACCCTCTGGTGGTGTGAATAGTTTTTGTCTCCTGTATACACGATCTTTGAAATTTTAGCTTTTTATTTATATGTTTGTGTGTGTCTCTCTCAGTGTATATGCCTCCTATGTGGGTGCCCATGGAGGTCAGGAGAGAGTGTTAGATTGCCTGGAGCTGGACTTACATCGGTTGAGCTGTCCCATGTGGATGTTAGGAACGGAATGTGAGTCCACTGGAAGAGCAGCCAGTGCACTTAAACTCTGACCTAATGTGGGAATTTAACAAGGTAACTCNACGTAGGTTATCTGGTAGCTAAAAGGAGGTTTATTTCAGGGTAACTTACAACCAGTAAAAGGGTTGGTTACAGGATCCAGGAGAGGTGAGGTGCAGTCCAGCGTGGTTCTCTGGAGAACTCTGACTTGGTCTGCCATCCAGCATCCAGGATCATGAGGAGCCAAGAGGGCCAGCACATATGGATCTCGGGTCTTAAGAGCTCCCTTCTCCGTCATGCCCCAGGGGCAGGTCATAGGTGGTGTGGCAGTTACCAGCTGCCTCACTAGGGGCAGTGCTTCAAAGTTAAAGCTGGAACAGCTACCCACTACACCAACCCATCTTCCAGCCCTACAAAACTCGATTTTAAAAGTAAACCATTTAAAGNAGGAAAGACTTGTTTAGTCTCATGGGACTGTTCAGGGATTGTTTAACTCCATTGTGTCTGGGACTGTGGCAGAAGGGCATGGCAATGGAGAGCAGTTGAGAAACAGAGGTGGGATAAGCCAGGGGAAGAAAAGAGTCCTAAGAACACATCTTGATAACAAGCTACCTTCAGCTAGGCCCTACCTCCTAAATTTCTATCACTCCCAATAGCCTAGCAAATTATGAGCCCCCTGATGGATTACTGTACTGATGAGATCAGAGCCCTCTTACTCACTTCTTCAAAACCAAACTCTGGACAGTGCTGTGTTGGAGATCAAACCTTCACCACAAGAGTCATTGAGTACTATCTCAGTTCAAGTTTTAGTTATAGTTTCTAGTCTATGATAAGACACCAAGACCACAATCAACTTGGGAAGGGTAAAGTTTATTTCACTTTACAGCTAATGGTCTATCATCTAGGGAAGTCAGGGCAGGAACTCAAGACAGGAAGCTGGAGACAGGAACCTAAGTAGAGGTCATGAAGAGTGCTGCTTACTGGCTTTCTCCTCATGGCCTGCTCAGCCTGCTTTCTTATACAACCTCAGGACCACCTGCCCAAGGGTGACACCACTCACAATGGCCCTCCCACTTCTACTGCCAATGAAAAATACATCAGACTTGCCTACAGGCCAATCTTAGGGAAGCACTTTCTCAATTCAGATTCTCTCTAAGCATATGTCTCTAGTGGGCGTCAAGTTGACAATAAATTAGCTAGCGTAACTCTACACCATATATTTCCCTATGCAAATGTGCAAAGAGACAGGTGATGGGTGTAATTTAAGAAGCACAACTTCCTAGGGCCAAGTGAACAGCCAAAGGGAGGAGGTTCACTTTACAGGGGTGTCTCTGGGGTTCTCTGAGAAGGTTCTGGACTGGGAAGGGGCAGGCCACGTGAAGAGAATGATCTGTAGAGACATGAGCAAAGAGAAGAGCCTGAGAAGTCCAGGCATCTGGAGGAAGATCCATGTGGCTGTGGGCAGTGGGCCTGGGGGAGCCGGGAGGCAAGCAGGCCCCGAACTCAATGTTTTGCAGACAACCATGGCCAGCTTGGGATTGTTTGACATAACACACAATATAGCNGAAGATTTCACCCCAGACTTTCTGATTTCAAAGCTATGCTTTTCCCCATGACAGTAGTGATTTTCAAAGGTAGATTTTCAAAGCAGTAGAGCCCTTTTATCAATGCAATCTTATGATCATCCTTCTAAAAGGCAAAACTCATCTGAGAGGTGTCAATCTGGTTTAGGGATCCCTGGATCTACCAATGTTCCCTCTGCCAGACCTCCTGTAATGGGCCCTGACCCACCAACATCTGGTAGGTAGGAGGATAATTGTTTATGCATGTNNTCACTTGACACATGTTACTGTGGGCAAAGTGTATGTCAGGCACATGGAANAGTACAACGGACAGAGGTTCGGTACTTGATGCACTGAGGGCAGCATTCTGGAGGAGGACCTTGCATGGAACAAGGCACTTCTTGGGGCTCAGCAGGTGCAGGGTGCTTAAGGGATTAGAATCCAGGGCTGACTAAAGTGGGCTGCAGTACCCAACCTAGACTCCAGGGAGGGGAAGAATGGAAGCAGGGAGCCATGCCAACCTCAATGATCTGTGCTGCTTCCCTGCGTATGCCTTCTCTTGGGAAGCCACCGTGTCCTCATTTCCTGACCTATTCCTGACTCTCTTTCAGANTTATCTTGTGCACCACCTCCTCCACAAGGCCCTCCACTGTTTCCCACACTGAATGTACATTCACCTTCTGTTTGTAATGTAGGGTAACNATATCCATTGGTTGCTGAGTTGTAACTATGTGTCACCTGTACAGTCTGTCTAATTATTATTTAACTGTCACAATAACTCAGTGAGGACAATGAAGTCAAGAGGTGTGTCACCTGCTTGGGTTGATGCAGCTTTAACAAGGAAACAATTTTTGGTCCTGCTTAATTCTCAGGGCCNATTACTAAAAGCCCTGCCTCCTTGCCTTTGCCTTGCTTACNATTTCCCCATGGTTCCTTAAGATTGTCCTATCTGAACATCTATAGGCATGGAATGAATCTNGACACTGTCTGTACCCTGTGACATTTCCCGAAGCCTAGAATATAGTAGACTCTGCATAGAATACTGTTAANACAAATCCCATTAGTGATGTCATCTGAATGCATCATGGCCACTTCTGACAACAACCCAGTTCATTAAACAATAACCTCCCAGGTTGTGTNCTGGGCACTATCCATATCCCACCCCCTGCATCCTTGCCTGTATTTTTAGAGCTCACAATGTGGATAAGGAGTCTGAATCCAGCTCCTTCACTTTGGATGCTTTATGAAAGGAGCAGGAAAACATGGNTTCTAGATGAATATTCTGAGAAGTGTCAAGGTTGCAGGGAGAACATGAAGTTCATGTTGAGCAAGATTCTCATAACCTCTGGTTCCCAGGGTTTGAAGATAGACTTAGAGAACCCTCAATTTGTGACAGCTTTGGGGTAGGAGGCATGAGTGCTAGGCAGCTTGCATGCTTGGTACTATGGATTTGGTAAGATTTGGGCAATNGCTGGTCGTGAGATTCTTAAGTGAGGGCCTTACAGAAGTTGAACCTTGAGAAAGGCGCCAGGGGCCATGCTAGGTAGATGGCTCAAGGCAGCCAGGTCTGCTCTGGGAGAACAATGGGCAAGTTAGAACCTTTGCTGGTTGTATGATTACTTAAGATGGTGTGGAGCGCTGACTGCACCACTGAGTAGGGGTAGACAGTAGGAAACAGCACAGCCTCTCACAGCCTCACTGAAACCACGTGTAAATCGAGAAAGGTGGCCCCGTTTTCACAGCACTGTGGCCGTGAACACATGGTGCCACAGATGAAGGAAGGCCAGTNTCTTTTGCACCCTCATTCCTTTCTCCCCTTCATCTTTCCCTGCTCCCCCCTCTGTCTAGCTTATGGACCAAGATGAGAAGATACAAACCGAGGTCCTGGATCCAAGGACTGGACACTTGGATCAGACAATAAAACCCAGGGTAGAAGGTCAAAAGGGCATGTTGGGGTTCTGATTTCCAGAAACCTTGAGTCCTGGGGCCCAGACTGGGTCTGAACCATTTGTATCTCAACTTTTACAGCATGGGCATGGCTTTTCATTCATGCCCACAGCCAATCCTTCAGCTCTCCAGATGCCTGCCAGGCAGCTCAGACAGTAAATATCCAGGAACAGCACAGACCCCAAAATTGTAGGCTCAGTCTCAAGAGACTTCTGGCACTAGTTGCACTCTTCAAGTTGCTGCACGCCCTTTTCACCTTTAAGAGCTTCATGCCAGGGGTCAAGGCTAAAGGCCAAATGTGGAGGTTTTTACCATTGCAGCCATTGAGACTAGCTGTGACAAAGAAAGAAGAAAGCTAGGCAGAGGTCTTGTCCACGGCCTGGACTAACCAATCAGCTGTAAGGAGCAATCCAGAGGTTGCAGAATGCTNCAGTGAGCTGCCTAGGGGTGGTCTTCTGTGGTTGATTGGCAGTAGGGACTCAGACTGACTAGAGTTGAGACCTGTGAGTTCTTCAGCCCACAGATCCTGTCACATTCTTTCTTGGAGGTGTTCTTTGCATCTCTCATGGATGCAAGTCTGGTGCTAGGTAACCTGGAGGCTTGGGAATGGAGCTTCCGTGAGCAGCATAATTGAACAATTAGCCTGTGGAGGTATCAACCGGCCGTGAAGCTGAAGCGCTGTGTGGCTAAGAAGACTTGGTGGGTGATGGCCTAGCTACCTATGCTGTAGATGTATTGACTCTAGTCCCTGCCCTTTGTCTGGTTTCCTTGGGAAACCAGAGTTTGAGTTCATGGTGGTGATGGCAGTGGTAGGCATTACCCAGATGATCTTCTGGGCTTTGTGAGGAGACAGAAGTCATCGTTATGGACTCGTGGACTCACATACATCTCAGGCAGGACTTCATGGGCTTTGCTAGCATCTTGCTACCCCTGGGCTCAGTCAGCAGCCTGCCTTCTTATTCTA
This sequence comes from Neotoma lepida, assembly GCA_001675575.1. Lineage (NCBI taxonomy): Eukaryota > Metazoa > Chordata > Mammalia > Rodentia > Cricetidae > Neotoma > Neotoma lepida. The sequence goes on along the minus strand of LZPO01017648.1, from coordinate 66,494 downwards.
TCTTCATACCCCCTTAGCCACATAGAAATCCGCCTCTAAAAACAGAACCAGGGCAGCTTCTGCCTCCAGCCACTCATCACTTCCCCATTGACAAGTGTGCATTGCCCATCTTTGCTCACTCACATTTAGCTACAATAACAGGTAAAATGCACATTTGATCTCAGTCACTCACACAAGCACCCAAGAGCACATTTTACTCACAAAATTCCACACACATAGAAACAGGCACGGACCTTAGTCAGCCATGTGTAAAATGCCAGCCTGGCCTTCCAGAGAGTGTTTAAGACAGGGTGGGAGCCCTTGATGAGATGTTGGTGGTATTGTTTTGGGGAGCTCTAACACACACACACACACACACACACACACACACACTGCCTTTCCAGGCAATGAGAATCTTCCCTCTGTAGAGAGAAATACAAAAGCATGTTTATTAGGTCTGGGGAGTATTATAACCAAAGGCATATTAAGTTGGGGAACCAGCCTGCCTTTGCTATGTGGCCATATGAAGCTGTTTGANAACCCTATTTCGTGTTTGGATTTTGAGGGGGAAACAATCTCCCTTTTTTTTTGAGAGACGAGACTGTGCCTTCTTTTGTGCCAACATGGAGATACCCCCTGCTGAAGACCATCAAAAACACCATTTATCTAATTCCTTCTTCCAAACACAGAGTGCCTTTAGCGTTCAATTTGGCAGTCTCGAACACTAATCAGCACCAAGTGCTTGGCACAGTTCTTGGCATCATACTTCGTTGGTCTGTGTGACTTTTCCTGGAGAGACATAAATGTCTAATCACCTGAGATGGAGAGAGCAGAGACAAACTAAGAACAGGATCCTGTCTAAGTCCAGCTAAGTGAAGCAGTGGGTTTACTGGGCCACATACGGAGTATAGGTGGCTTATAGACACCACTGAGAAATCTCGTCCCTGTCAACTGTTCACTCCTTGTATTATCTTGGGGAGAGAGTTAGATGCCTCATGAATCTTGGAAGCTTCTCCCACAAAGGGATGTTAACTAGCCTGATCTTGTAAAGGTCCCCTGTGGTCNTCACAGCTTCTCTGCTTCAAGACAGCCATGACCTTTTCCAACCTGGAAGGAACAGCCACAGTACAATTGCATTAAGTCATCTCAACCTGCATCATCCTGTGAGGTTGTTCCTATTATTATAAATCCATTTTGTTTGCAGAGAAACTGAAACACGGAGAGATTAAGCAGCTTTGCCCACAAAAGCAGCAAGGATGGAAGTTGAGTCTGAGAATCTGGATTCAGCATCTGAGTTCTTCAGTGTNCTATGATGTCTTGATGGATAGGGGGAGCTGTATAAAGGTTGGACATTCCAGAGGTGTGGCGTCGGAGCTTCTCTAAAATTACCCATGCCCCCCAGGACTTTTGGGCATATGCAGTAGAGAGACATGCATATGAATCCCCCCACTCACTCGCCAGGAGGTGTTTGCAGGTGGCAGGTGGCAGCTGGAAGCAGNAGGTGAGTCCTCTTCCTCTGTATCTTCTTTTCCTCACACAGAACAGCTCCACATGCTTATATTATGGCTTCTTGGAGACTCCAGTTGTCCTATTTTCTGGGAAGGCCACTTTGGATGAGATATTCACAGTGTCTTCTAGGGCCCAAGTTGGACTCACTTCTGCTTTTCTGTATTTCTGCTGGGTTCCTGTTGACACTTGTGTTCACCCTCAGGAATCCAGGCAAACTCACCCCTGATGACCCTGTGAAATGAAGTCTGCAAATCACCACAGAAGGACCTTTAAGAGTCTCCCAGTTTGATATTTTTATTCATTCTGCTAAAAGGCACTTTTTGTTGTTGTTGTTGTTGTTGTTGTTGTTAGTAATTGAACCTTCTTTCCAATCAAACTTTGCAGAAGACAATGGTAAAGGGATGTCAGGGAGGCATGTATTGCCCTGCATGGCCCCCAGTACCATCTTCCATCTGGGCTTCTGTTACTGCAGGGTAGCTCATGCAAACATCAGCCCATTCACAGATGCTGCTGGGGCTGGGTGTGGTGGTATAGCATCTGCAATCTCAGCCCTCAGGAGGCTGAAGCAAGAAGATCTCTGGTTTGAGGCCAGCATGGTCTACATAGTAAGACCTTGTCTGAAAACAACATCAAAAACCTGGGGGCTGGAGAATTGGCTCATGGGTTCAAGGTGCATACTGCTCTTGCAGAGGACCTGAGTTCAGTTTCCAGCATNCACACAGCTGGCTTACAACTGCCTGTAACTAGTTCCAAGGAGATCTGATGCTTCTGGGCTACAGTCAAGTCCATATACCCACACACAGATATATATACACATACACATGATTAAAAGTAATTTAAGTCTTAAAAAAACCCAAACAAATAAAACCCGACAATAAACACNGCTGCTCCCTGGGTCCCAGGATTCCTGATTCCACATGCCCTGAGTATGACATGCACCATACATGTGTCACAGTCCTTCAACCTCATAGGCCTGGTTTTCCCTTAACTGACTGCTCATCTGTAGTCTAAGCAGGCTCTCAGTCATGTGGTACACTAATGCCAAAGGGATCCCTCTAAACTGCATAGCAGACCATGTCCCAAGTCTAGTTAAGAGAGTCACACTTCCCCATCATTTCTCACTAGACAGGTTGAAGCAAAACTCCTTAGCAAAGTTGAAAAGATGCATTTGTTTGTGGCCAGATTCTGCTATGTCACCTGGACTGGTCTGGAACTCACAATCTTCCCTCAGTGTTCTCAGTGCTGTGATTATTAAATTAGTCCTGGGCTGTATCTTTGCCAGAGCATATCAGCTTCTTTGGGAAGCATTTCTGATCATCTCCAGGTTCTGGCCAACCACCTGGGCTTGGGAGAGAGACCTTAGTCCCTGATGCTGTGTCCTGTTTCTCCTCACCCCAGCAGCCATATCACAGGCCACTCAGGAAACTTGAGCCTCCTGCAAGAGGGAAGATTTCAGCTCTTAGGAGAATTTATTGCACAGATTAGATGCTGCCAAAACCTTCAATATCAACTCCCATCTGAAGGCAGCCCAGGAATAGGAATGAACTCAAGCTGTCTCTCCAGGAGCTTTTGTGAGCTCCTGGATGCTACTGCCTGTCCTAGAAGATTGATTTGAAGGGCTGTGGCAAGGGAGCCTGGTNGTTCAGTGATGAGGCATGCCCTTACCAAGTGTTTTCAAATCACCAGGCACAAAATCCACCAAGGCAATGTCACCTGAGTCACCTTTGCTCATAGTTGCAGGATCTGAACTATGATGATCCTCTAACTTGGGAACTCTAATTTCCTACTTAAAATGAAGACAGTTTTATATAAATGAGCTCATAATGATATCCATTCAGTTAAAAAGTATCATTTTTTTTTACACAATGGGGAAACAATTTATAACTTGTGCAGGAAGTTTAGCTAAGAATTAGAGGGAGACTGACAAAACGAAATGACACACAGGTGCCAAGTAAGAAAGTTCACACAAACAGAGTGAAGTAAAAACAGAGTAAAAATGATCAAAACCAAAGCATTTGGAAATGGAACGTTCTCAGGAGAAAGTCAGAGCATGTCAGAAACCAACCTGGGCAGAAGAGAAAGTTTAACNGTGACCTTGAAAGTCATGGCTCTAGGCTGCATCCATGCCCATCTGTAAGGCGGGCTGAGACACGGCAATGGACTTTTGAATGCATCCCAGGATTTCCCTGGGGAAAAAGCCCCACTCTGCCCATCTCTTGAAGAAGTCAGTTGCTGTATGCCTTCAGATATAGTCATGTGCCTTGTATCTGACCCATCCCATGTCACTTAGGGCAGTGGATCCCACCTGTGATGCTGCTTCTTCCCTGTCCTTTCATGCAGCCTGAAGTGTTTCTCTACCTGAAAGGGGGAACATATTTCTGTATCCCTTGACCTTGATTCTTAGTCAGACACAGTGGAAATGATGGGGCTCTTTTTTCCTACTGAAGCTAGTACCCCAATGCTCTTGAACCTGTGNTATCACCATTGACAGCCTGCTTAGGCCAGCCTATTGGAGGAAGGGAGATGTAAAGGGCGACCCAGTTCACCNTCATTGCCTCAACTTCTAGCTTATCATGTCCCAGATAAACCAGTGACACTCCATTAAGACTGGCAGAGCCACTGGCTGACCCTCAACTGGCCAGCTATGTGTTGAGTGTACGAATTTTTACTGCATTGCTGTGGCTCAATACTTTTGTGACAGTAGGCTGCTGATGCACCCTGTGACTACCTTTCCTGCACTCNGAGTTGGTATTGGATTCTTCTGGAACAATCAGCACAGAAAGAACCGTTTCTTTTTCTACTAGTACTGTTTTGATAAGACAAGAACAACAGAGTACCATGTCAACTTAGAGAAAACCCAAGACTGAAANCAGTACTGAAGAACTGAATATTAAAGATGGGAAGAAAACCCCAGCCGTGTCTGCAACAATTAGAAGAGGCTTTTCTGTGCTACAGGAATGATGCCTTCTACTTTTTTTTGCTGGAGTCAACTTATCTTGGATTTTTTTGACTCTTGCAGTCAAGAGTACCCAACTATGGAATATTTTGAGGGTTAGTGAGTTATAAATGTGCCCCAATTAGAAGGACAGAGTCTAGGAAAGCATTGCTGTTTCCGTGTGGTTTCACGTATAACAGAAANTTTTATTTTCATAGTTTACTTTCTAGGGAGACAGGGACTTATGTGAGTTCATCTGTCACCTTGCTAGTCATAAAATGACAATGATAGCTGTTGCCCCCATAAGATTTCAGCAGTTCCTGGAAGCCAGTGACTCACTCCTTACNCAGGTTTGGGGAATACAAAGACATACTGATTCTGAGAAAGATGTGGCAGGATGTCCCTTTGAGTCAGGAGCTTAATTCATGCCCTAGAAGAAGAAAAGAAAAGAAACAAAAATAACCATTTTGTATCTGGTGAGACAGCCAAGATGATTTCACTAAAGACTTGTGGCTTACCAAGGAGGAAATGGAATCCAGAAAGGGGTTGGGGAGACTGCTGTGTGCCATTCTGTGCAGGGAAGAAGAGAGGCCTTGGTGGTACAGCGGTGTGATCCTCACATGTCATCTATAAATCTAGCTNCCTGGGGTTCAGGTCCCCTTTCACCTCCATTCCCCCTGCTGTAAAATGAAAATGGATGCCATACATGGATGGAAGAAGTCATTTGTGACTGTTTTAGGAACGGCCCATGGCAGACTGCACTTGACTTTTTTGTTCCAAAGAATAAAGCACAGGAGTGGAGAAACACTAACTCCATAGAGAAGAGCCTGGCAGACTACCTGAAGCATGTGATGAATGTTAACACTTCCAGTGTACTGTATGGTCACCACATATATGATATGATGTGACAGGGGACACCCCACCTTCACAGTGCTGTTCCCTCAAACCCAGCACACTNGAACCATNAGGAATACTCCGCTGAATTCAGATCTACAGTGCTCTGTAGGGCACTGGTTGGTATATCCCCTAAGGCTGATGAAACTGACAACCCATCCGAGAAAGATTAGAGGAGATCCAGTTATGCCACATATTAGTGCAGTGGGGTGCCTTGGAGTGGACCCCAGAACAGAGAAGTGATGCTAGTGGAGAAANAACAAAGAAGTGTAGCAATGAATTGATGATTGTGGACCAAGGCACTGGTTTTCCAGCTGTAATGACTTACCAAGGTTGTATGTGGTGTTAACTACAGGAAAACTATGTGAGTGTATACGGGAAGTGTCTATGTGATATACAAAGCCATTTTGAACATCTGTAATTATTTACAAAGAAAAGAACCATGTATTTTCAAAAATAAGAATTCAGAATTATTTGGATATATTCATTGCACAAAATGATTTGCTTCATTTTAACATTTTTACACTGTATATCATGTATTTAGCTCATATTTATCCCATGTTGACCCTTCTTTCTACTGTCCATGCTTCATGTTGTTTCTTCTATCGTCCCACATAGTTTCCTGTCTACTTTAATGCCATGGATATAGTAGTACATAATATATATGCACAAAGAGACATACGTGAATATAAATGTAGACCGCATGGGAGAGAACATGATTCTTCTCTTTCTGAGCCTGGCTGACTTAACTTGAAGATGTCA
>LZPO01017648.1:32213-47553 GCA_001675575.1 Neotoma lepida | reverse complement strand
GCGAGGGAGGGGACGACACACACACGACGGACGGACAGGATATTCCTCCAACTGTCTCTCCTGATTGGCTCATGAAGCAGGTGTGGTCAGTGTTGCTGGGCAGGATTGGGAATCACAGAAGGGTGGTCTCTTGCCAGCCTCAATGTCCTCATGGACAACACACACACACACACACACACACACACACACACACTCCACAACACTATATGAGTTAATACGGGGGCAAAGTGTCAACCATTAAACCTGCAAAACTAGTCAGAAAAAATAGTGGTAATGTGCTATGGAACAATCCTTTTCTACACTATGAATATGTATTACTTTCATTAGTTAATAAAAAGCTGACAGGCCAGTAGCTGGGCAGGAAGTTAGGTGGGAAAGCCAAACTGAGAATGATGGGATGAAGGAGGGCTGAGTCAAGGGAGATGCCAGCCAGCCAGCCGCCCAGGAAGCAAGACATGCTAGAGAACATGTAAAGCCCTGAGCCACATAGCAATACACAGATTANTAGAAATGGGTTAATTTAAATGTAAGAGCTAGTTAGTAGTAAGCCTGAGCTATTGGCCGAGTATTTATAAATAATATTAAGCCTCTGTGTCNGTTATTTGGGAGCAAGTGGTCGGGACAGGAAAACATCCGTCTATAGTAATGACTTAAGGTACAAGNGGCACTCAGGAAATTCAGTTTAATTGAGATGGCAGAAGGGGCCAACTCTGAGTCGTTCTTCTTTGCAGAAACTCCAATACCTCTTTGCACAAACTGTGCTGAATAATTCTAGATTCCCATCAGTAATTTCCTTCTCTCCCTTTGTCCTTCCATTCTTTCTTCTCTCCCTCCATTTCTTCTTTTGTGTGTGTGGCAGGATGTATGTGGCTATGCTTATCAATGTGTGGAGGTTGGCAGTGACTTCTCCTCTCACCANCTACCTTGGTTTTGACACAGGGATCTCTTTCTGAACCCAGAGCTCAAGGTTTCAGTGAAAGTGGCTGNCCAGGACACCCCTGGGATTCACTGGTCTNTCCACCCANTGCTGAGTCACAGGCATACACAGCTGCATCCAGAGTGCTGCCAGGCACCTGATNGAGTACCCGTAGTAAAGAGAACTTCTGAGGACATTGTATCCCCTCAAGTTNTTTCCATTCTTCATTCCTGTGAGCAGAGATNGTCTATAGGATGTTTCCTTGCAGCTTCCCACGTCTCATACTGAGGCAGCAGAGAAGGCACACGCACTTTGCTTAGGGGAGCAGCATAGCCAGGTGGGTTTCAGGGAGGGGGTGGTTTTTGAACAGTGGCTTGAGGAAGGGTTAAAAGTACCTCAAGAAAGGCNNTGTGGAGTGGTAATGAAAGTATGCTTCAGAATGAACCACCTACGCAAAGGAACCTGAAGGCAATTTGATGTGGCTGATCTAACAACCACCAGCCCAGAGAGGCAAGAGGAGTCATGTCATTAGTTATGTGACAAACTACGGACATTATTGCAAGAAGTGGATAGGATTNCGTAAGCAAAGGGCTTACTTACCACAGTGCTTGGCAGGAAGTATGTGCTTGAATGATATCAGTTCCTGTAGTAACTGGGATAATTGGTTGTCAGCTACAGAGAGCTATCTGTATCAGCCAGAGTCTCACATGGACATAGGATTTGGGGTGTGTGAAGGAACTACTCACCAAAGTGTGAAGTGGCAATAAAGGAACCCACAAGCCACACACAGCATCCTGAAGAACGGCAAGATTGGGGGTGCATTACTCCATCAAGCTTGGAGGGATAAGAGGAAGGAGCTGTTGTCAGACCCCAGAGAGAGAGAGGGATTGGGGAAAGGGAGAGTGTGGGAGCCTGCTCCTACCTTTTGAAGGGTTCTTAGGCGGAGGAGAGAGGAATGAGGAAATATCAGATAGAAAGATAGACCTAGCTGGCAAGAAGAAAGACAGAAACACAGGATAGCTTTGGGAGGGCCTGGGTCAATACCCAACAACCTCATCCTTTACTGAAAAGGGCTTTTTATAACATGCCAAGGGGCGGGGCNAAAGACTTCACCCCTTGCAAGATCAAAGCACACCACACAGCCAAGTGTAGACCCTTCCAAACACCTGGTAACCACGCCCATGGTCAAATCATCCCNTTATGCAACCCTGCTGGGTAANTCAAGCGNAGATTCTTGGACCCTAAGTTCTCACTAGGAAGCCTCTGTGGGCTCCCACAGGAGAGAGAGAGGGAGAAAGGAGGGAGAAGAGGGAGGAGGAGAGAGATAGAGGTGGGGGAATGAGAGCTGGGCTGATTCTGAGTTTTGGGNGGCAATGTTGCAGCCCACCCTTCATAACACCATAGTCGGGGCTAAGAAAGAAGTCACTGCCTCCTCTCTCCTCTCTCTCTTGTCTCCACCATTGCTCACTGTTGTCCAGGGATGCAGGGAACCTGAATCCTTAGGAGCCAGAGTCAGAAGTCTTAGGGCCAGAGCAAATGGATAAGGAAGACACGGTTCAGTCTCCCAGGTGGTGACATAGTTGGGTAGTTGATCAGCAAGTTCTTATCAGGCAGCTAAGCAGTTTCCATGTTCAGGGAAGTCAGGAGTGCTGTCATCAGATTGTAGGCATGAGGCTGGAAATGTCAACCCCCAAGTTTCCTTTCCCTCTGCTGTCTAAGGCGCTGGCTGGACTTTCAGACCACACACAAGGTCCCAACACCTGAATATCTCATCTCTCTTCAACCAGCTCTGCAATTATATGGAGAGAAAGAGTANGTCTTCCAGCCTGAANNGGGTCTCACGTCTCTTTGGTAAAATTGTCCTCACTTAAGTNTTCTTAGCCTCAGTTTCCCCATCTTTAAAGTGGAAGCACTNCCATATCCACCTGGTCATAGAAAGAAGAAAGCAGAGCAGCTAGAGCAGGGGCTTTGGAACTACACTGCCTGGTTTCAAGCCCCAGATCATCTACTTAGAAGTGTCCTGCTGAGCCTTACACCTCACACTTGGAAGGCAAGGGTGGTATGAGTAGCTACCATGTAAGGTGGTTAGATAGTAGGTTGCATGAAAAAATGCATGAGAATTCTTAGCAGAATAAAACTTAGCAAGCTTGTTAAATGCTAACTGATAGGATTTTTATTAGCATTAATAGCATCATCACCACTATCAACATTGTCCATTTGCTTTTAAGTTTTAGAAGGAGGGTCCTTCCGTATTCCTAGAAGCTCTCCTCATCTGTGCTGNGAGTGGTACCCGGGTACACGCTTTCAGCCTCTCGTCACAGGAGGGAAGAAACACATTACTTTGTCTCACATGTCCCACTCATTTTTTTCTCCTTCCTGATTTTGTCTCTTGTTGATTGCACACTCTCTTGAATTGCTGTTCAATTGTAATACCCAGTTCCTCTTGCTCTGTGGAGACCAGGTAGCAGCCATTCACTGCTCTTGCCCATGGTGCTCAAATTCCCAGTGCTCACCNGTGGAGATGCGGCCCTCACTGTGCCTGGTGAGCCCGAGGGTAGACGGCAGCCTTGCTGACATGGTTAGGGAAAGGGGAGATGGGCTCCCAGATCAATCTCCCACACTCCAATGGGCTTTTCTTTCCCGGAAAACATCCATGCTGAGACGAAGGGGCAACAGACTGCTTTTTATTTTTTTTTATTTTTTGCTTTGTGAAAGAACCAATTGTCCATGAAATCAAATAAAGGTGAAATACATATGGAAATATTGTGGGCCTGCTAAAATCGGTTAGATGAAAAAATGAAACCCAGAAGTCCTGCCAGTCCATGCTTCTAAGATNTATAATCATATTACATTGCTTGTAGTGTGGCAGCAACAGCCACAGAGACATAAGTGTGTGAGTTTAAAATACGATTCTGGGCAGCCTAGTGTGGTGCAAAAACCTCTCCAGCGGAATGAGGTGACCAGATCCAGTAGACACCATCCACCTCCACNCTGAGTGAGCACACACCACTGGGNGGTCATATCCCTGCCATGAAGGTTCGAGGTGTGATGCTTTTGACATGCTAGCCATCATCATTTTTGATTCTTGGTGATTGGCTGCTGAGGACTTTCNGTTGCAGAGGACTTTCAATTGCATTTTCTATTTTGAAATGGAAGCAATGGCTAAAACCAATTGTAAACTCTGCAAGCTGCTGAGACTTCAGCGATTCTCAGAGGTCTTAAGCCTCTCAGCTGCAAGAAGGTAGCTGCTTGCCACTGGTGCTGCATGGGGAATATTGAGCTTGGTATTTTTCCACACATACAAACACAGACANACAGTCACGTATGCATATGCACATGCTCACAATCACACGTGCACACTGCTTTTCAGGTGCTGCCTGTTGGGTACCCAAGGTATACCATNAGTCCTCAGAGGTGAGGTGTAGGGAGCCCCTGGGTTGTAAAGTGTTCNGGCCAGACAAATCTAAGGATTGAATCATGGAGCAGATGGTGGCAACACTGTTCAATGCTTGGTTCACTGGGTGCTGCTGAGAATGAGNTGTTCTCTCTACCTGCCTCTTGTTTTATTCCTGTGATAAAGACAACATGACCAAAAGCAACTCAGGGAGAAAGGGTTTATTTCAGCTTATACCTCCACATCACAATCCATTTTCAAAGAAAGTCAAGGTAGGAACTCAAAGCAGGAACCTAGAGGCAGNAACTAAAGCAGAGGCCATGGAGGAACATTGCTTACTGGCTTGCTCCCTGTGGCTTTCTCAGTCTGCTTTCTTAGCACCCAGGACCACCAGCCCAGGAGTTCCACCACCCACAATGGGCTGGGCCCTCCCACAACAATCACAGCCCTCTCTTGGGAGATGGTTGGNCCTCTAACTTCTGACCCTTCCTCTTCTTGGANTCCGTTCCAATTTTGCTCTTACCCTGTGAGGGCTCATGACCTCTCCTCTTGGATTAGTTTCCTACCTGTTGCTANGACAAATGGGCCCAAGCTTGTTACTTGAAGCAACCCAGATTTATTACTGTATAGTTCTGGAACTGAGAAGCCTAAAATTGCCCTCACATGGCTCAAGTCAAGCTGCAAACAGGACCGCAAGCCCTCTGAAGATTCTGNTGAAGAATCTTCACCTTTGCTCCAGCCTTTGCTAGCTCCTAAGATGACTTCCTCTACCTTCAAAGTCAGACGATGCAGCCTCTGACCTCTGTTTCCATCACCAGACTCTGACCCTTCATTACAGCATCTTTTTACAGGGACCACCCAGATGATCCAATATCATCTCTCTCTCTCTCTCTCTCTCTCTCTCTCTCTCTCTCATTTTTAAATTCAATTAAAAATATTCTTTATTTTTGAGAATTTCATACATTTCATGTTTTGTTTTGCCTTTTATAACCCTCTAAGCTCAATTAGTGCTGGTTATATGTGCATGGCTGTGGAGCCATGCACTGAAGCATTGAAACTTACAGGCGGCCACTCCTCCCCNCAGAAACTATAGTACNTCCTCAGGAAGGGGCAGGGCTTGGAGATCATCTACCCATCTATGTTGAGGATCTTGGCTGGCTTGATTATGAAGGTCTTATGTAGGCAACCATAGCTGCAGTGAATTCATGAAGAGAGAGTTTCCCAGCATTCCTCCCCACTCTCCAGCTCTTACACTCTTTCCTCCTCTTCCTCTGTGTCGTCTTATCTATTATCTTTATTAATCACACCTGTAAGTTCATCTACCANTTGATTTGCTGGTCCCAGGGATTGAGATGTGGGCATTTAGAGGCCACTGGGTAAAGGCATTGCCTCCAAGCCTGATGACCCATATGATTGAAGGAGAGCACTTCCTGAAGAGGTCCTCTGGCCTCCACATGTGTTCCATGGTGCACACACGTATAAGTGACTGTTTTCTGAGGAGATGTGGACATCTTTGGGGAACTATTATTCAGCCAACCACTGGCCTTCATGTAGTTTCCCTCTTTATCTCCTTTTCTGTCCTGCTCTTGGATGTTTAGGGTAAATGGAAATCTTCCAGATACTCGAACCTTCCCTATGCTCCAGGTCTGGGTAGACTACTTTGCTTTTCTGTTCCAATACTCTCCCTTGTGGCTCTTGATGTCACACTGTCTGTCCTGATGGTCTGAGTGTAAAAGGATGACAGACAGAGGGAAAAAGTAACTACTGGGGACAGACAGGTGCTAGTAATTGTGCTGTCACACTATCCCACCAAGGGGCACTGGTCAGTCCTGTTTGCTCCACTTGTGCTCCATCTGGAGAGAGGAGAGCGGAGTTCAGAAATCTTTGCTGACAGTTTATGAGTCAGTCCAGCACCCTCAAGTCACAGGCACTCAATCATTCTTCTGTGTGCAAACTGTCTGTCTACAAAAGGCGGGACATGGTTTCAGGTAAGACGGAATTGCATTTATAAAAGAATATAAGAACACCACACACCAGAATGGTATAATCCAGAAGTTCTCAACCTGTGAGTCATGACCCCTTTGGGGGTTGAATGATCCTTTCACAAGGGTAGCCTAAGATTATTGGAAAAGACAGATATTTACATTATGATTCACAACAGTAGCAAAATTACAGTTTTGAAGTAGTAATGAAAATAATTTTATGGTTGGGGGTCACCACAACATGAGCATTAAGAGGGTTGAGAACCACTGGTCCAAACCAAAATGGCAGGAAATATCAAATGTTGCTGAAAATGTGGGCATGTGGGAGTCTCTGTCACAGCTGGAGTGTGCATTTGCTCAAGGACCACTGAAGATAACATGATGGTACACACCTGCATTCCTAGTACACACCTGCATTCCTGGCATTCGAGGGGCCAAGGTGGGGAGAATAGGAGTTTGAGATCAGTCCCCCTCAAAAGAACAACAACAAGACATGTTTCAGGCTTTGCATGTGTGTGCCATGGCCTGGCTTATACACAGAGGTGTACGTGACCATCAGAAGACACATTCAGGAATGCTTGCAGTGCCAGTGTTTATAGTGGCCCAGATAAAAAGGACTGTACGTCCACTCTAGTGCCATATATAAGGATACAGTACAGCACCAGAAATGAACAAAATGTAAACAGTCACAATAGCATTAATATAGCTGATGAAGCGATGTGAAAAAGAGGTAATGCAGAGAACCCTGCACCCCCTTCATTCACATAAATCTCAAGAGCAGACAGAACATCTTCTAGTATTGTGAGGTCGACAGTCTTCCACCAATAGGTGGCTCCTTGTTTGTTCCTGACTCCATGCAAGCTGTGAATGTTCTGGGAGGGATGGTGAGGGATTTCTGTAGCTGGGTCACAGGCAGGCTGCAGCTTCAGCCTGGGATTCCTCCTGGAATGCACACCTTAGAATTATGAACCCTCATAAGGAGTTTTATTACCAGCACGAGCTGGACTGGAGAGATCACACAAGCATGGAGGTGTTGGAGGAACCCCAGCTATTGTTTGAATTTTGCTACCCTAGTGAATTCANTGCTGACCCTTTGAGTTGCCTCCACCAAGACAGAATAGAAGGAGGCTTGCATGCCCAGACTGCAAGGGCTATAAGCCAAATATAATAAACCAACCAACCAAAAAACAAAGAGGCAAAACTAACCAGNGGTGTTGGACGTGAGGAAAGTGGTTAGCCTGTGGGAGCATGCAGGAAACAGAGAGAGTGGGCCCTAGGCTTCACCTGGAAGCTGGCTACATAGGTAAGATCACTGGTGAATTTGTGGACATTTACTGGGTGGCTACATGAGTGAGCTCACCAGTGAATTTGTGGACATTTAGTGGGTTGCATGCCAGTGTTTCTCTTTCTCTTCTTCCCTTTCCAGCTCTTCCTCTCCCTTACACCTATCTCATTCTCTTCCTATACAGACATTCCTATACATATGTGTGTGTCATGCTTCTATAAAAAACATATGTGATAGAGCAGGAGTTAAGTTCTNGCCCAGATCCACCTTGGTCCTTGGCTTAGAGAACTTGAGCTGTTACCTGTGCTCCTCAGAGCTAATTTGTTCCCNAGGAACATAAACTTACAAGTCAAAAGATGCTTCTGGGACTCTCACAGGAGTGGAAAGACCAGGCGTCATGCACAGCTGCATTCAGAGGCTAAATAATGTATCCGTACTTTAGTCCAGCAGCTGTGACTCTGGGCTGACTTTCCCTATGGAGTGTCTACTCCTAAGTCCTCCCANCACACAGATGGGACAGAAAGAAGACTCATCTCCTCACTTGTTCCCATGAAAGAGGTGAAATATTTATCTCATAAGTCAACATGGGTCATGTGCGCATTCCTGGGTCGATCAGCTTATCCAAGAAGATGTAATATTGTGATTGGCCAGGGCATTGTCAAACGCCGATTTTGGTGCTGTCACTGGCACTCCAGTCACATTAAGGTAAGTAGAGGAAAGCAGGGTAGGGAGAGCACATGCTGGAAAGGGGGTGCAGAGCCTGAGTCCCATTTTCTCTGCCTGTAAATTGGGTTGAATGCTGAGCCCAAGTATCTCTCTGAAAGTGAGGTTGCATGTTTTTTTTATGAAATATGACCCACATATTTTATTTCAGTGAATAATTGTATAATTCTAGGAGTTCAAAGACATAAAATTATATCTTTCAGAGTCTCAGGTTTTTGAACACAATGCTGAAGGATTTCTTAGTGCAAGATAGAGTTTCTCAGGGATGTGGGTCCTACTATTAGCCACTGGCCTTCCTCAGGTTATAAACTTCTAGAGGTATACCTGATTACTTCTAGAAAGAAGGAAAGGGGGAGGGAGGGAGAGAGGGAGGGGGAATGGAGAGAGGGCTTCACATTCTCTTGCAGATTCTTCTCACCTTCTATTTTAGATGATGATAAATGAGGCTCAGAGAAATTGAGTGACTTTCCTCAAATCACCCAGCTGTTGCCAGGCCTGTAGGTGCAAAGCTTTCTCTTTCTAGCTAACCACACACACCTGGGTTTCTGAAGCTCATTAGGAAGATGATGTGTAACCCACACAGTTCTGTGTGGTGGGCTGCCTTTTGCANTGTAGGAGTTTACCAGCCTCCTGGGCTGCTATTTGGTAGACTCCAGGAATTGCTCCTCTACAGCCCTCACACTGTGGCAACNGAACTGTCTCTGGACATTGTTGAAAGTCCCCCAAAGAGCAAGCATCCTAGCTGAGAACCATTGTTTCTACAACAGCCAATGTCCCGTCTTTGTCCCTCACCAGCCCTATGATTGATAGGGGAGCTTTTCACTTCCTTGAGCCTCAGTTTCCTTATCTGTAAAATGGGAATCCAAGCCACAGAAGTATGCATGTGTGGCTTCATGGCAGAGCATATGCCTAGCATGAGTGACACTCCAGCTTGNCCAGAACAGTGTCTGCCTACATTACATAAACAGGACAGTTAGCAATTAGCTGGTATCCTAAGTGCTTCCTCGCTGGCAGGTGAGGTAATCTCTCACTACGTTGCATGTGATTTTCCAGAGAGGATGTTTTATATTTGGCAAATCAGAGACATGCTGAATTGCAAATGAAGACAGGCATTTCAGGCCACTCCTGTTGCCTAATTAGTACAACTCCATTGACAGCCTTGGCTCCTTCAAAGGACATTCCCTGGGATGTGGGCCTTCTGCAGAGCTGGCTGAGAACTTGAAACAGAGTCAGATGTCCAATATCAAACGTTTCTGTGTTCAGAAATGAGGCAAGGTTCTCCAATTTGGAGTTCTCTCGGTAAATGGTCCCCTGCTTATTAAATTCCTGCGGTGGCCACTTTAATTGGACCCGCCTCCCCCACTTGACTGGTCAAGGCTGTATAATCCTACTCTGATTTGGTGTCCAGAGTGGGATCAAAGTTTGAGGTGCATGCCTCTGGTTGCCCAAATTCCTCAGAGATGACNGGCTGNACCCTCACTGNCTTCTCCCACCTTGAGCACATAAGGATGAATAGTGTCAGGTTTTTATCCCAGTGTGATTAGAATAAGCCCACCCCCAAACAAACCCACATCTGTGTCCCAGCTATGACTAAAACACTTCTCTGTTCCTGGGGCCATAGAACAGCTGATCACTAAGTAGTGATGGCAGCCTTGATGGCCCTCCATCTTTGCCCTTGGTCCTCCGGATTCCTGTTAGAGTCCTGAGCCAAAAGCAAAGCTAAGACTCTGTGAGGTGGTCTCCAAGCAGCAAGCTTTCTAGACCACAATCTAAGGGCAAGCGCTTGTTGGTTTTGTTTTGTTTTGTTTTGTGAACTTGACACAAGCTAAAATCATCTGAGAACAGAGAACTTCAGCTGAGATGTCCCCTTAGACTGGCCTGTAGACAAGTCTGTGGGGCAGTTTATTAATGATTGGGAGATCCCAACTCATTGTGAGNGGTACCACTCCACAGCAAAGGTCCTGTGTGCTAAGAAAGCAAGCTGAGCAAGCCATGGGGAGCAAGCCAGGAAGCAGAGTTTCTCCATGGCCTTTGGTTTATTCCTGCCTCCAGGTCCCTGCTCTCACTTCTGGCCTTGGCCTCCCTCAACTGACTGTGACGCAGGATATGTCAGCCAAATAAACCATCTCTTTCTCACATTTGCTTTTGGTCATGGTGTTTATCATAACAATAGCAACCCTAACTAAGACAAGGCATATGAGTGGGTGGTTGGTTTTGTTGGTGGGGAGTTGATTGGCTACCCTCCCCCCAGGGAGGGGCCCTAACAAGTTATTCTACNTGCAGTCCAGACCCTCAAAGTGGATCCTAAATATCTACATTGGTCTCATTTTATCTGGCTTAGATCCTGGTCCTGGTCCATTCATTCCCTATACAGTTGGATCAGATCCCACTTTCTTCTCATCTCTCCTCACCAGCATTCTGGCANATGATATAAAAATAAATTAAAAAATGATATAAAAATTAAAGTCATGACACCTTGCCCTTCACTTTTGACTCTGTCTCTGATTCTTCTGGAATCCTGGATAGGGGCTTCCTGAGAGAATGGCTAAGATCACACAGGTGCTGAGTACCCATCCAATTCAACACAGTCCTGCTCCTTTTCCAACCAGTTCCAGGGAGCTCAGCCCCCAAGCAGGCCTTATAAAGTCACAGGACTGTGTGACCTCCTCAACCTCCAGATTCTGGTAAGGCAGGATCAGTGTGGCAGAGAGATGCAGAATACACACAAAAGTTCCTGGAGATGCTCTTGTCCCAGCTAATGTCAAACACAAGCAAATTCTTTGCACCACCTTTGAGGGGAGCTCATTACATGCAACTAAAACTAGGTTGTACAAATGCTTTGAGAACAAAGGTCCCAGAGAGAAAAAAAGATTGCTCCAGAGCAGGTAAATGCAGCTGAAATCCCATTTCAACAAGCCTGAAGAAATGTGGAATTCTTCTGTCACTGAGAGTGCCATGTCTATGGAAACAGTCCTNGGTATGCATGGAGAGTNTAGTTAATGCCCAGCAGGTGGATTTCCTAGAATACAGAGGTAATGGTGTTCACAAGACCCTGCATTCCAGCCATTTATTTTGGAACTAGGGGAAACAGATGTATGAGTACTCCAGGTCAGCATGGATGGACATTGGAAGAATCTGGGAACCCTGCTTGGCCTCATTGCTTCATGAGCTTGGAGGAAGGATGTCCTCCCTCTGTACCTACATTTTCCCATCTGTAAAATAGATACAATACAACCCAGGCTTGGAAGTTCTAGATCATAGCTAGTACATTGTATTTGTCCTACTGACCTCTTACTGCTATTAATTTTTACTCTGACAATTTCATACTTGCACACAATACTAGGTGATGACATTTACCCCGCCCCACTGTCCTCTCCTGTTCTTCTCCCACCTACTTCCTTCTTCCCAACTAGTCCTCCACCTGTCTCACATCTTGTCCCTGTTTTTCTCTCCCTCCTTCTCTCTCTCCCCACCTCCTTCCTCTTTTCTTCCCCTCCTCTTTCCCTACCTCCTTTCCTCTCTTCTTATTGACTCCTGTTTCTTTCTCTGCTAGGAGAACTTGGAGAGGGCTGTTTGCTGAAGTGGGATTTGCTTGGTGACAGCAGGAGATCACCCCTTGTGGAAAGTGGAGCACAGACTGCACTGAACTCCTTATGCCTCTCAGCATGTTCCTGCAGGTGGTTTCCTGGTTACAGGGCAAGTGTGGCTGCAATAGACACAGCAGAGGTCCATGTAAAGAGCATCTGCAGGCTTCCATGGGACTCTGGAGGGACGAAGGATGAATGTCTGCAGAACCGTTGCTTCTATAGGCCTAGTGAACTTCCCAGGAGCACATAGGNTCCTGAGTTACAAAAGGACAAGACAGCACCACTCAGGAATAGTGGGCATGGAGGCAATTCATGGGGGAGAGAAGGAGAATCTGCAGAGTGATTCTTGGAGATGTTGAAATACAAAGGCTGATTCTCAGCAGTAAGATGGACAAAGAAAAAGAGAAAATGAACCATACCAGGGTGATGCCAGCAGGAGCTCAGCAGATGACAGAGGCTGCATACAAATAGGACAGTGTGACTTCAGGGTCAGACACCAGTCCCAAAGGGGCTGAGAGTTTAGAAAATCACAAACTGTTTCTGTCCTAATGATATATAACTCCGTTAAGGTGTTTGCTGTGTGCTGGGAGCTGCATCGGGTACCACCCACACAGCAGACCCGCTGACACCTTCTTACAGTCATTCTCCCACCCTTCCTGATTAAAGCCATTGAATTTTATGGAATGGTAANGGAACCAAAGAACAATAAGCCTCAAATTCCTTGNGGCTAAAGGCGGTCAGACAGTAAAGCTCTNACCANGGAGACACAGGCAGAGGTCTATGTGACAGAGCCACTGAGAAAGCTGGTCGCTCCCCTTAACTTTTCCTTTTTCGCTTCTTGGGATGTAGATATAANAGTCAGGCTGCAGCAGCCACCTTNTGATTAAAAGGAGANGAAATCCATACTAAGACAGCAATGTACAAAAACAAAACAAGATGGGTTCTGGTTTTGGTGGCACCATGCAATGCTCACCATAGCATTTCCTTGTTTTATGAGGAAAAATTTTCTATTTTAACTAAACTACTGTGGGGTCCACATGGACATCCTCCTTAGAGATACACATTCTGTTACTTAGTTCTTACAACAAACTTGTGAGCTTGGCACTCGTCTTAGTCTGTTTTCTGATCTATGTTATTTCCACAGGTTGGGGAATTTATAAAANAATTATAAAANTTGTTTAGCTTATGGTTCTGTTTTCTTTTAAATNTAATTAAAGTATAATTGCNTCATTCCCTTATTCCTCTACTCCTTCCAACCCCTTCCATGTCCTCCTACTCTCAAATTTATGACCTCTTTTACTTTAATTATTGTTGATATATATGCAAATAAATATATAAATGCAACTTGTTGAATGTGTGCACTACTTTTATGTCAATTTGACACAAGCTAGAGTCATCAGAGAGGAGGGAGCCTCTGTTGAGAAAATGCCTCCACAAGATTGTAGACAAGCCTGTAGGGTATTTTCTTAACTGGTGACTGATAGAGGAGGTGGCCATTTGGTGGGTGGGGCCACCCCTGGGCTGGTGGTCCTGGGTTCTGTTAAGAAAGCAGACTGAGTAAGCAATGGGGAACAAGTCAGTAAGCAGCATTCCTCTGTGGCCTCAGCACCAGCTGCCTCTAAGTCCCTGCTCTGTTTGAGTTCCTGTTCTGATGTTCTTTGATGATGAATAGTGATGAGGAAATGTCAGCATAATAACCCCTTTCCTCCCATTCTGCTCTGGTCCTAGCATTTCATCAGAGCAGTAGTAATCTTGACTAGGACACTGAGTCAGACTAGTGTTGCTTATATGTGTATGTTTTGGGGGCTGACCACTTGGCATTGGATAAANAGTTCATTCCTGGGGAAGTCTAGTTGCCCTCTCTCAGAAGTCACTAAATGTCCATAGCTCTTCACCTGTGGATGAGGCCCTATGAGCTTTCTCCCACCTGTGTTGGCAGGTCAACTGGTGTCGGAGTTGTTCTGGTTCTGCTTGAACAACCATGTTTCATGGGTGTAGCTTCGCTGCCACAGCTAGAAAGCACAATCTCACAGCAGGCTTTCTGGTCTTTTGGCTTCTTAAAATCTCTCTGCCTCCTCTTTCATGGTGTTCCCTGACTGTGTTGTCAATGTATCAGCTGGATCTGGGGACCCTGGAATCAGGTTTCCTCTGCATTTTGAACAGTTGTGTCTTTCTGTAATGATCTCTGCTTCAAAAAGAAGCTTCTTTGATGAGGAGTGAGATTTACACTTACCTGTGGGGATAAGGACTCAGGCTTAGAATGAAGTTAGGAATTATACTGGCTTGGGGAAGTGGCTGCAGTAGGTTCTATTCTAAGATTCATTACTTCCCTAGCCAAGTGTAGTTGGTTAGTTTTACAGTAACAGGCATGATTTCCTCTCCTGTTGATGCAGAAAAGGTCTAAAAACAAAAGCAATCAGAAAACCCAACATGCCTTCTTGATAAAAGTCCTAGAGAGAGAATAGAGAGAGAATGACTGGAGAGAGCACACCTCAACATAATAAAGGTGGTATATGATAAACCCACAGCCAACATTATCTGAAATGGTGAAAAACTTGAANCAATTCCATTAAAATCATGAATTAGACAGGCCTANCCACTATCTCCACTCCTCTTTAANGTAGTATTCAAAATACCAGNTAGAGCAGCAAGACAAGAAAAGTAATTAAAGTGATNCAAATANGAAAANAGTCAAATTATGTCTATTTGCATACATATTATGCATAAGAGATCTAAAAAATTTTACCAGAAAAATTCTAGAAGTAACCAACAATTTAAGCAAAATAGCAGAATACAGAATCAGTTTACAAAAATCAGTAGCCATTCTGTACATCTTCAACAAATGTGCTGAGAAAGAGATCCTGGNTACATTCTCATTCATAACAGCCTCTAAGAAAATGAAATATGTAGNAATAAACACAATCAAGGAGGTGAAAGGCTTCTATAACAAAAACTTTTAATGCCCATAGAAAGAGATNAAGGAATACTCTAGAACA
Source organism: Neotoma lepida (assembly GCA_001675575.1). Lineage (NCBI taxonomy): Eukaryota > Metazoa > Chordata > Mammalia > Rodentia > Cricetidae > Neotoma > Neotoma lepida. The sequence continues at coordinate 32,670 of LZPO01017648.1, read as the reverse complement.
TGGAAAGAACTCCCATGCTCATGAACTGACAGTATTANTGTAAAAATGACCACTCTACCAAAANCAATTTTACAGATTCAATGCAACCTGAGTCAAAATACCCACAGCATTCTTCACAGAAATAGAAAAAAAAATCCCCCAATTCACATAGAACCAGAAAAGACCCTGGATAACCAAAGGAACCCTGAGCAAAGAGAATAAAGCTGGAGGGATTAACATTTCATATTTCAAGATATATTACAGAGCTACTGTAATAAAAATAGCATGGTAGTGGCACACACACACACACACACACAACCACACAAACAGACACCAAGACCAATGGAACAAGAGAGAGGACCCAATGATGGGAATGTCTTTCGTAACGGCACATAGGTAAAGCCACGTGGAACACGTGGCGACATAGATTTATAAAATGGGTTAATTTAAGATGTAAGTGCTAGCTAGTGAGAAGCCT
>LZPO01017647.1:64115-95799 GCA_001675575.1 Neotoma lepida | reverse complement strand
TGACTGTCTCTCTCCTGGCCTACAGGAGAGTAAAGTATGTGTGTTCAAAGAGCTTGCTTTTGCATTCTTTTCTAGGATGAATCTAGGTCTAAATTTTCAAGCGCATTCTGAATTTAATGAACAGTTTAACATACATTCCCACACTAGGGAATTATTTTATTTTTCTGGATCTGGGAATAATAAACTATTTCTAAATAGATATTTAATTTTTTTTAAGTTGAGNAAGGGCTGGAGGTGTAACTCGGTACAGAGTGCCTGCTAGCCTATGTGAGGCTCTTGGTCCCAGGGTAAAAAAATAAATAAGAGTTTATGACAATAAAACTGTATTCTAATTAAGACATACAAGTGAATAATTAAAATGATAAGTACCAATCTTTATCTGAGGAAATCACATTAGGCTGAAATTNTGNGGTCCTGGTTCCTGGTAAAGGNGATGGATACACAGCTCAGTCTCTCTGACAGAAAGGAGCTGAGGATCCTGGAAGAACAAGGTACNGTGACNTTCGGGGACTGTGGAAACTAAATACTAACATGTGTGCTGGAGAAGAAAAGAAAACTTGTTTTCCCTTTCCTTCTTTCTTTGCTTTTACAACCCTGNCCCAAGGAACCCCAACCATNTAAGAGTAATAACCTCAAAGACANTATCAGCCCCAAACTCTGAGATGAGGAAGCTTCCTCCATCTCCAAAATGGTTGTGGTCCAAGAGGATGGCCTGGTCTCNTTGCCCCTGGCNTCCTGGTAGCTTATTCTCTGCAGAGGCCTCTCACAACTGNACCTGCTTTNCCGTACATGCTGGGTCTAGTTNGGCACTACTGGCACTTAGGCTCACCTTAGCTTCTCTTCCTAGCACNGTGATAAACACCAANACAGGAAACACAAAGNAGAAAGNCTTTATGCTACANCCCNGTTCAAGTTTCAGCCCACCATGGTGGAGAAGCACAGTGACAGGAACTTAGGGGAGCAGGTCACTTAGCACGATCAAGAAGCAGAGCGACAGACGCATGCATGACATTGGTCAGCTCTCCCCATCTCGTGAAGTCCGTGTTCTACCCACAATGAAGAGTGGTTTCTATATATCAATCAGTGTAATCAAGATAACCCCCACAGGCACCCCCAGAGGCCCACTTCCAAGATGATTCTAGATTCTGTCAAGCTGACATTAGCTATCTCAGGCTCCATCCCATCCATCAAGTAAGATCTGCCTTAAGCATCATTCATGGATCCTCAAAAGAGCCACTAGAACATGGGAGGAGTTGGTTCCTTGTCTATTATCAGCTTAATATTTTAACTTCATTTGTGTAAAAGTAAAAACTAAGTGGAACACTACAGTGAGCCTGACTTTGAGAAACATTTGGTTTTCTGCCAAAGCTAGACACCTCCTTTGTTTAGAAGCACAGAGTGAGACAAGGCCCTAGACACAGCACTAGAAATGATGGAGGCCCTCCAAAAGGTCTCTTTGAGCCACTCACCTGAAATTTGCCTTTTCCCTGGGCCCAAAGTTCAGGACAGCTTGGGGTAACTCAGCAGTTGTAAGCTGGACTCAGCTGCAAGCATCTTTACGAATGAGTACCAAAGTTAAGGATGGCTGCTGACCAGAAGGAAGCTGTGGTATCCCTGGAGCACCTGCGGGGTTTCCATGTACTGAGTTTCCTCACAGCATAGGGACCACTCAGCACTTAAGATTATTATATAGAGGTGCAAACTTCCAAACATGAGTGTCCCCACGGGCAGAACAGAGAAACTACATGGCCTTTTATGACATGCCAAATGTCACATTGTGTCATTTTTACCATGCCCTGATGGTTGAAGCTGTCACAATTCCTCCTAGATCCAAGAAGAAAGAGAGGAGACTTGACTTCCCAAAGAGAGAGTGCTTGAGATTGTTTTAAAAGGTCAACTCACTATCATCTTATCAGTTTCCCATTTAAAGAGACTTGAGGCATTAGGGCATTATTCAATCAGGACCAAGTCAGCAGATCTCAGAGCTAATACTTGTAACTTCAGAATAACTCCGCCTCTGTTATGTCCAAATCNTAATACATATATCTATTGTGGCTTAAGATTTACTGAATTTTTCATCTACCCTTTCTCCTGTAAGATTCTCCTANTGAATACAGCCCCACTTAACTGTCAACCCTATCTGAGAACACAGAATGAATCTTTGAGTCTTTTTCTCATCTTTACCTATGAATTGGATTGGTCTGATTCTCACAGGCATGAGCTACCTGCAAGATTTGACATGTTCCCACTATTACAGCTCTCCTTTCCCAATATATGACATTAAAAAAATATCAAATTTCCATTTATTCACCCCATGGACATCTCATCACTACCACCACCCCCAAAGCAAAGTGAGTCATGGAATGGCCAGTCTCTTTTAAGCACATGCCCCCCCTCATGATGATCAGTTTACTGATTTGGTCATTGTGTTTATGCCCCATCGTCACATGACATACCTAGAAAGATTAGACCCTTTCCATGGAAATATCCTTTGCTGTGACCCTAAAATAAGCCTTATTGCCTCTGGCTTCTGAGTTCTTCCCTCCCAGGATCTTTCTGGGATTCTGAGGTATAGCCCCTCCGCTTCTGTGAATATTGCATTCTTCTTCAATCTTCCAACCACAAGGTTTTATTCCCCTACTTCACACCACAGGAGCCCCTCTAATAAGGTTCCAAATTAGATGCATTCAAATGTTCTTCCCNTCTGGAAGGACACACAGAGCCTGNCGCCCAGGGTTAAACTCCGGGCTCTGTTGTTCTAAGGGTTGAAGTAATGGCCTCAAATCTAGGTCACCTTCATCAGGCTTCCCACCACNTCCATTAGTTCTCCTTCTGAACACTTCTTGAGTCTTCCCCNCTCTCAGATGTTTGCTCTGTGTCTTAACCACTTCTCTCCTANACTTTTCCAAACAGACACATGCAAAGATCCCACATCTGCAGACTCAGGAACCTCAGCCCTTAGCTCACACCTTAGCGCCTCTTCACCAGGAGAACTCAGTACTACCTGTGTGATGCGGTAGATCCCGTCCTGAGATGGCATTTAGCAAACAAGGAAGAGACAAGGTACCAAAAACTTCTATCTGAAACAAAGCATTGTCTAGACCCTATAACCCACCATTTCTTAAAAGCCCTATAGTGGTTGTCCATGAGTTGCATTTTCTTCATGTGCTGTGAAGACCTCTGTGATGGCCATATACACAATACTGCAGTGTCCCCTTTCTGCTGGTCCTGCACCAACTCTAAACTCCCTGAAGCTCCCAGAAGACACTACTNTGTGTCATATCCCTCTTATGTTTATCNTCTGCTGTCTGCCTAGAATTTTCTATTCTGCTCCATGGCCNTTGGAAACTTTGTAATAAATATAATCCCCTTCTGCATCAGAAAGCCCCAAGCCCTACCTTTCACTAGCCTCTGCCAATTTAGGTGCCTACACTCTGTGCTTAATACCAAACAGGGACTCACAATCACTGTTTCATAACTCCAGGGGTACTTCTCNGTACTAAGGGCCTATACAATGACAGCTTGAGTTTAATTTATCTTTGTATCTGTGGTCCCTGGCAGATGTACACACTCAGAACATATGTGCTGGATGCAAGCACAATGATGGGTAAATACAAGTGAGAAAGCACTCCTTGGCTCAACAGGAAAGGCCTCTTTTTTTCTCACAGTCAGCTTGTCCTAGGCGAGACACTGGTGGGGCTCTCAAACGGCTGCATTGCCTCAGGTCCCTAGAGAACCCCTCACCCCACCCATACAAAATGTCGTATGATTCTGTGTGATGCCAAAGGCACCCGAATCACTTCAGGGTCACAACAATGAGCATCCGTTATCCCACTAGCAGCAAAGAACAGATGCAAAAGTTAATAGAGTTTTCTGGATGACAGAATGCTAGGTAAATGAATCTATGCCGCATTATTTACAGAGAGATTCCAAAATGTGGTGACATGAAAAGAATTCCGTGCTAAGCTGCACCAGTCGTGATCGGGGGAGTTGCACATCAGAGACATCCTCCATGATTGCTGCACTGATCACAAGAATCAGAATTCACTGCTGAGCTGCTACCCTCATTCCAAATCGAGATACCAATAGATGGCCATTCGAATACTCAATTAGCANTCCAGAACACACTCGGGGAGTTTCAAAGAGCCCAACACTGTCGTGTCATTATAAGGAGAGAAATGTCCCAGCCAGCCTCTTTCATTATCTTCATTATCTTCATTATCTAGTGCTGTGAAAAACTCTCCACGAGGTGATGGGAAATGTNTGACCTTCCCATACACCAGAGTCTGTTTTCTGTCCTAGAGCCACCCAGTCCTTCTCTAGTTTCTGTTTAAAATCCTCTTTCTAGGAATCTTCCCTGTTTTCTTCTGAGAGGCCTCATTTCACCNGTGAGAGATCATTTCCCATTATACCACTTACTAATTTATATTTTTACNAAAGTCTGTTTGATTGGTAAGCCTGCTCATAACTGTATTGGGCTTAAAGGGGTTAGGATNTACCTACAGGTTCTATGAGAATCTATGACTGGAANACCAGCCCAGCACTACCATAAGCCCACAGGGCATCTGAGCATCTGAGCATCTGCTGTTACNGACAAAGAGAACCCACCTGCACAGTTTTCACTCATCAGGACTGTTTGGATATGGAAAATAGGTGTCCAGGCAGCCAATTTGCAAACAAAGTCATATTGCAAGACTAGTGAACAGTACATCTAGCTACTTTAAATAAATTGAGCCTTTCGGAATCACTGAAATTAAATTTAAAATGAGGAGAAAAAACTGTGTATGTGTGTGTGTGTGTGTGTTCAGAAGTTTTCAAATACCAGCTAAGAGCCATGTTTATACACATTCATAGTAGCCAGTGTGAACAATGTCCTTCATGTGGCTTTAATTTGCTTTGTAAATACAAATGTAATTGGTATTTAAGGAACTATTCTAAATCACCATCACCCTCCTCTGCCTGAGCATGAGTAATCTAATTCCTACAGAACATGTTGGGGTTTGACAGACAGATCTCCAAGGACTGTCTTGTGTGTCAGCATCGGTGAAAATGAGTTCTGAAGTAGAGTCACACCCCCACGCATGCGTGGAATCTCAATCAACCACAACCCATACATTCATTTGCCCGTGTCTTGCTGCTGATGGCTAATATATTCTTTTGCTTCTGGCAACAAAAAAAAATGGTGAGGAACCGCTGGTGCATATTGATAGCATGCATCTTCAAGTAACCATAATTGGGAGAAGAGACACACAGCTCTCGAACATGCCGGGGGACCTCAAGCTGCTGTCGTCCTTCAATCTGCAGCCAACTGGAAACAATGGACCCCCAAACTGTCAAGGGATTGAAACATTCTCTCATGTTAGGAGTGGAAAATTAAAATTTAACTCCTTGACAAAAGGGGAATTTCCCTGCTAGTGCCATGAAGTATTTTAGCTGAGCACTAAATAGTATCTGATTAAAACTACTCCCTGAGGGAATGTGTTAGACTCCCTGTCTGTTTCTATTGTGTTGTGGATAATTTGTGATACATGGATGTCTTTCTATATTTAAACATCTAACCAAGAGTGTGAAAAAGTAAAGTCACATGTTGAGACTACAGTGTGTACAGGGTGAGATAAACCTGTTTGGGGAGAAGCAAGTCACCAGTAAGCCTGTGCCCTGGCAGGAACATAGTGGATTCCCAGACCCATCTCCTTCCCAGCTAGTGAACTATTTGAAGGGAGGAAGATATTCCCAGGAACTCCAGGAGCTGTTTGCNTCCATCAGGTCAGCCTTTCCCTACTAACCCATGGCTGCACATTTAATAACGTGGCATGTATGCTCTAATGAAACGACTAATTGCTTTAGTCATCCAATACAAATGACGATAGATAAAATGTTTTNACCAGGGTTCATTGATTTGGTTTTCTGTTATTTAGAATGGTTTGTGTTGATGACAGCTTTGTTGTATGTACAAGGGCCATTTTTGTGGACAATTCTAGTTTCTGGAAAAATCTGCAAATGAATGCTGGCCTATGTGAAATGCAACATGATCTCCCCACACCTAGTGTAAGATGTCCAATCACCTCTGGAAATGTGGAATGAGTCAAATTAGGTAGACAACATGACTCAGTGCATGGACTGTTTTAGAATATGCCCCAAACCACATGATGGCATTACAGTATGCTAGGCACTGACATTAAATTCAGTAAAGAGATCTCACGCTCTCTTCTGCACCCTCAAATGCCAAACAGTGTGCCTGCCAACTGTCGAGTGCTTGCCAAAGGAGAAGCAGCATCACAGGCCTTTGTTAGTTTTGCTAGGGGTCAAATGTGTCTGTTAGTCATCACCATCCACGTTGCATGTCTGAATCTGAGGGACACACACATCACCAACACCTATGAGTGTCTCATCCTTGTGATAACAGGNTGGGGGTGGATACCATGCCGGAAAAACAGTGTGCACTTCAAAAAATGGCTCAGTAAGGAGGGAGCATATGTAAGGCTCACACAGGACACAGAAGGACCAGTGGCTCAGGGGTGGCTATGCTGCCATCTGTTACATTCTGCCTAATTTATTCCGAGTGTGGTGGCCCCCTCCTCCATTCTCTCCTATGCTTTTCAGACCCAAGCCTGGAACCTGTAGCTATTACATCATAAGAAACAGTGAATTATGGCTGTGACTCTAGCTGGATTATTGCAGTCCCTTCCCCACAGGGCCTACTCACAGGATATTTCCACATATCCATCTCAGTTTCCAACCTCATAGTATTTCAAATCCCCCCATTCCTTAACTCAACCAATACATATACAAAGTGTACGTGTGTGCTTATGGATGCATACACATTTGTTTTAATTGGGAAAATTAGATAAACAAATAACTTGTAAGTAATTTCCCACTTAGATAAAATGAATTCAGTTATCTTTTGAACAAATCTTCCATGTACTGATCATTTCCCATGTGGAATTCTCTTTCCATTCTAAGGATGAAGGGATACTATTCTGCTGTGCTTTCTGTTGCTGTGGTAAAACACTGATTAAAAACCGACTTGGGGAAGAAAGGGTTTATTTCATCTCCGAACTCCCAGGTCACAGTTCATCACTGACGGAAGTCATGGCGGAAACTCAAAGGAGGAGCCTGGACTCAGGACCTGAAGCAGAGACCACGAGGAAATGTTCCTTAGTAGCTTACTTTCCCATGGTTTGCTCAACTTGCTTTCTTATACATTCCAGGATCACCAGCTCAAGAGTGGCACCACTCACAGTAGGCTGAGCAATTCCACATTAATCACTGATCATGAAAATGTCTGCAGATAAGCACACAAACCAATATCCCATGTGGAGGAGAAACCTACATGGATCTGATGAAAGCAATTACTCAGATGAAGTTCCTTCTTCCCAGAGACTCTGGTTTGAGTCACATTGACCAAAGCTAATGAGCACAAATATATAAGATCATTAATGTCAGCAAAGGTTCAAGAGCTCCTGTCCTTGTGGAGTTGAGTATGCCAATGGGTTCCCACAGAACGTGATGGCAAGACCATATTGTTGAANACTCCAGATACTTGAGTCATAGAATATAGGGAAATCAAACCGATACTGACCTCAAAGCTTCTTCCATATTGACTAGTGCACATGGTTCTGGGAGGTGTTATGCATGCTACTGGAGGGAAAAAAGATTCGTCAGTCTTACCCAGCTGTAAGCCATGAAAGCAACAGTAATGACTATCCTGGCAAGAAGTGCTCACTGGTGCAATAATAACATGAAAGTCATGGGAGTAACCAACCACTTTCTGATTGGATTTATGGTTTGTTCCACAAGATAAAATCCATACCTAGTGCCTTATCAAGGCAAACAACCTGTGACATAAGTCACAGGCCATAGTGCTGAATTGGCACAGTATTAAGATCACTCCTAATGACTTTTGGTTATACCCATAAATTACTGCATCTCTCAGCCTTCCTCAGAGAAGCTTCCTTTTGAAATAGATGGTGGTAAGCACAGAGACACCGTTGGAAATATATATATATATATATATGTTTATAATATATTTATTATTTTGTATACATGGATGTTTGTCTGTATGTTTGTATGTGCACCATGTGTGTGCAGTACCCATGGAGGCCAAAAGGGTGCATCGGACCACCTTCAACTAGAGTTACAGATGGCTGTGAGCTGCCATGTGAGTAATCAAACCCAGGTCCTCTTATAAGTGTTCTTTTTTATTATTATTATTATGAATACAGTGTTCTGTCTTCATATGTGCCTGCAGGCCAGAAGAGGGCACCAGATCTCACTACAGATGGCTGTGAGCCACCATGCAGTTGCTGGGAATTGATCTCAGGACCTCTGGAAGAACAGTTAGTGCTCTTAACCACTGAACCATCTCTCCAACCCAGAAATGAGGGTATTATCAAGGCAGGTCAGAGAATTTAAGAATAGAGTTTCCATGGCCTGCCTGAAGAGGGAGGTATGAGCAAAGAACAATGGGCAACTATAATAATCATGCCATCATATCATAACTGTTAATAGAAGTTTCATGATATTTTGATGCTTGAAATTTATATTGATTTGAATTATCAATACAAATGAGAATTGTTCTCATTTTGAATACAATTATGTTTTAGTTCTTAATGCTTTAGATCATTATTGCAGCACAACAAAATTCAAAGTTAGCTTCTATTATAAAAATAGATTTTGCTGAAATTATGGCAAGAAAAATGATACAAAATATGTTAATTTATTAATAATATGTTACCTCCAAGGTATTTGAAACATAAAGAGATTATTTAATATAGTATATAAAGAATATATAGAATATATATATAGAATATATATGACATTTTATTAAAACTAAGCATAAGTTAGAATTGTAAACATTTAGTCATTTAGGATTATTTTTTAGGTTTAAATTTTTGACTTAAAAATATCATTAGAACAGGTTTTTACAAAATAGATTTTTTTTCCAGTCAAGATCACATTTTTGGTATTCATCAATGTTAGTGCACATGGCACTCATTAGTTTTAGCAGGTGTGTTGTACTCATTTTCTTTTATGACTCAGTTGCCTAACAATTCCCCTGTTGTCAGATCTGTAAGTTGACACTCTATTAATGACAGGTACTGTGATCTTCAGTGTATTTCCACTTTTAAAAATGAGAGACTGTCTCCATACTATGTGTATCTAGAAGTAGAACTATTGGGTCCTGAAGAACACAGCCCTTCACTTGACTTATTATTATATTGCATGATGCTACATGCATGAAATTTAAATGAATGCAGATCAATGTTTTATATTACTTTCAAATATATTTTTATGCAATACAGTTCAAAGGAACAGAAAAGTAAAAATAGCGATTGTGATTACCTTTTCCAAAAATATGGAGAAATGGGATTGAGGAATGATATACATGGAATTTCAATTTATGGGGGAATATAGGTATTTTCATATTATTATCCATAGCATTTTGTATAGCCATCTATTTCCTAGAAAGGGGTAAAATNAAAATTGAAAAAAACATTAGAGAAGTTTCAAAGAATTCAGAAGCAAAATGGCATAAGTATGTAGGTAGTTAATCAGCAGTGTCCACAAGGTTGGCTAAATGTGAAAATATAATTTGTAGAGCTGTAAGTGGGGACAATGCGATTAAGTACCTCTGGTCAGAGAGCACCCTGAGAGGATGAAGCCACCTTCCAGCAAAGAGCCTTCATGGTTTTCGCAGCCATCTGCAAAATCAATGCCTTCTTTGAGCTTCAAAGGGACAACCATTAGGATCTAGTACAATAACAAAAACTAATTATATTCTGCATTTATCTCTAGGCAAAGGATCAGGAACAGGTTTGGTCTCTGTACAGNATGCCCCTTAGTTCACAGACCACTGATGGCAGAAGGACTGGCATCTGATCCTCTGCACTTGGGGACCCACTAGAGACTAAATCAAAACCTTAAGACAAAGCCTAAACACTGAATAAGGACAATAGACATGCTAACATGGCCGGGGAAACTCTACAAGGCCTCAACTCTGCACATAACACTACAGGCAACTAAGGAATGCTGAGAGTGGAAAATATGGTCCTCCCCAGGGGAAAGAACACCAATTGGTTATCCAATACCAAATGGCCCTGAAAACACACATAAAAGTAACATTTTACAGACAGAGCATATTGTATTTATGTATTTAGGAATACATATGACTACACATATGCATTTACATATGTACACAATTAATGAANAAGAGTCTACCCACGAATTTGAAAGAGAGCAATGAGGGGTATATGAAAGGGTCTGGAAATTGGAAAAGGAAGGGGGAAATGATATAATTATGGTATAATCTCAAAAAATAAAAGAAATAATTTTTTAAAGAAATAACCTGAGCCAGGGATGTAGCTTTATGGTAGAAAGCTTGCTTAGCATGAGAAGGGCCCTGAACTCAATTCCCAGCACTGAAAAATAAAAGTAACCCATTAACTGCTAAGCAGTTAAAGTGGGCCATAACGTCCATGTGTAGGAAAATGAACTAAGAACTACCCCTTTCTTCCACAAGCCCCAATTTTGTGGCCACGTTGTCATCAGTGACAGTCTGTTCACTTAGGAGACAGGTACGATACTTCCTGCTACTGCTACACAGTAAACCCACAAAGGAGCCAAGCAGTCACTGTTTTCCAAAGAGTTGTATATGAAATTTGCTTAAACCAGTGGTTCTCAACCTCCCTAATGCTGCAATCTTTTAATACAGTTCCTCATGTTGTGATGACTTCCAACCATAAAATTATTTCATTGCTACTTTATAGCTGTAATTTTACTATTGTTATGTGTCATAATGTAAATACCTGATATACAGGATATCTGATATGAGACCCCCAGAGAGGTCATGACTCATGGGTTGAGAACCGCTGGTTTAAAATTATATTAATGAAGTTACAGAACTAGACTCTTTCCAGGGAAGGTGACGAAAAAGCATTGTGCCCAGCCTTCAGGTAGATCAGCTGCACATCTTTCTACTAAGTACGCAAGACTGGGTCCAGAGCTGAACTGTGTTTGAAACCCACTCCTGTCCCACCAGGAGCCCGAAAATTACCCAGAAAGCCTGAGTCTGAATTCTGAATTGTTTGCGTTGTGAAGCTCTNAGGGGAACTTAAGACTGTCCTCTGAAGAGAAGTGGCAGTGCCTGCTGGAGGGAGGGAAAGAGAATCTGCAGCTCCTGGGCTGTGTGGATGCTCCTTCGAGAAAGCTGGGAAATGAACAAAGTAGACATCAGAGGTGTGTGACCAGACAGACACACAGATGAAGGCAGATGGTCATTGACCTAGAAGTCAATATGGACATAGATTTACAGCACCCCAAAATTCCGAATGTGTGAGATCTACACTGGGTATGGCACATGATCNTTAGTCCACACTGGTTTCTACTTTCAAATGTTTCTTGGTCCCTGGTTTCATCCTAGCTGTCCCTCTGCAACAGACCAGCCTGGGGAAGTCTCTCAAGCACGGTGTCACCTCTATTTGGTCTATCCAGCCTTTGTCAGGCACTAGATTAAAAGGAAAGGAACTGTAAGTGATCCCAAAAGTAAGACCTCAATCCTCCAAGACACATTTCCCTCCAACTGTGGGTACAAGGAGCACCCTGCAAACAGACAGGAGCAACCACAAAGCACACCCGGTGACATGCTACATTCCTTGAACACAGAATGCTATGAACATGAAACTGAACCACAGCATGTAGCCATTCCTTCAGGCCAGCATAGAAACTTCTAATGTAGTTCAAATGAGTAGTCTAATCAGACATAGGGAACAACTTTCCCAGAACCCATATTTAACTCAAGCTCAAGTTTAATGGTAGGTGTGCTGTGATTCTGTTTCTAAATACAGAGTGACTAGTNGCCCTGATNATGCTTTGCATGGCTATTGTTGGTGCAGATCAATAACAAGAAGAAATTTGGAGTTCTTTTAAGAGAAACTAAAGATTATCAAATGCTAAAGAATTAAAGAAACTTAGAGTATTGTGAACACTGTTCATCTTCCCCCCAATTCATTCTGATTTGATTTTCATGAGAAACTTGTACCAAGGAAATCCTGATACACTAGTTATAGATCAATGCTACAAAAATAAAGCAGTCCTGGGAACAGAGGGTCACAAAGGGAGGGGTGATGGGTAGGGGCAACTTGAGCTGAGGTAGATGTGTGGGGTGATGCTTCATGTGTCACTGGTTTAATTTCTGTCCTTATGAAGGATGCAAACTATATTTTGTCCCATGGCAACAGAAACACAGGAATTATGGCTCACAACATACTTAGTTATTTCCTCATGCATTTAACAGTAAGACTGCAACTTGACAATGACACTATTCCTCATTGTCTGAAACCAGAGAGGGGCAGCAGCAAGGAGAATTTACCTGGAGATATTGCTGAAGTGCATGGCCACTTCACTCCAGGGTCTGTTTAACACTTAACTGCTGAGTAGAGAAGCAAGGATGCATAAATGCCATAGGAGGAGAGAAATTTAAAACACAGAAGAGGGTCTTATTAGTCTTGTGTTTTTTCCCTGAGTTTTCCCTGAAAAGCCATTATCTATGTGGAGTAACTCAGTGGGTCCTAGGTTTCTCTGAGATTTTAGAGAAACCCATATTTCCCCATAGAAAATTTGCACTGAAGAGAGAAATGATCAAAGCAATCATTCTTCACTAAGAAGATATTTCAGTAATTGTATTGTTAATAGAGCCTTTTAAAAATACACTCACTTCAGTGCAGTTAATAAAACTGCAAATCATTAGTGAAAACAGTATCTTCTTCATCACCTGTTTTTCTGAACGGGGGATGGCCAGTGTCCTCATCTGTATGTACTTCACCAACAGCACTATTTCAAGGGAAGGGGTCCAACCACTGCCATCTTCCCACTGGTGCAACAAGGATACTTAGGACATCTTGATCAATGAGGAATGGAAGCTCTAGAATCAAATTTGTTATAAATACTCAAGTCTATCAAATTCTGGNGCAGGAAGTGAATGATGCCTAGAAGTGTTTGTGTTGAATTGTGTGTGGTAGGTTACAGAGACAGACTCAAGTCACCTGGTAATATATTTATGTATTTATTAGTNTGATGTATGTGCACCTGATGTACAAATATGTTTTATATGCATTTGCATAGGTAAGTTAAGTACTGGTGTATGATTGCTCAGGTGGAGCTCATAGTACAGCCTCAGGTGCTGATCCTTGTCTCCCACCTCTGTGTGGCTCACTGCTGTGTACTCTAAGTCAAGGGCTTCTGAGATTCTTCTATCTCCACCTCTTATCTCATCACGGGAGCTTTGTAATTACAGATGCGTGCCACTGCATCTGGTTTTATGAGTTCTGGGGATTTGAACTCAATTCTGCACACTTGTGCACCAAGTGCTTTATCCACTGACCTATCTCCCCAGCCAACTTAATGATATTCTTAAAACGGTACAGTCATTGGGTATGCATCAATTTGAGAATGGATTTCTAAACTGTGACTAGTTTTCCACAATAAATGGTTCACTCTACACCATTGTCACATGGCCAAATGAGAAAATAGTTAATTATAATAGCACAACACGAAATGAACTATGATCTATAACATAACTGCTAGGTAAGAAGGGTGAATCCAAGGAGGTGAGCTCTAGAAAAAAATTAGGGCAGGGATAGTAGGAGCAGAAGTCTATAAAGAGAGAGTCCTAGTTAAAGAACAAAACCAGCTTCATTCTTACAAGTACTTTGCAGGCAAAAAACACAATCAGAAAGAACAAGACCAGAGTACAGAAAGCTAATGAAAAGTCTTGTGTATAAGAGCAAATTTTGCCCTAATAATCCAAAAGAACATAATTTCAACTATACAGGCAGAGCAGAAAGGCAGCAGCTGGCCAGCCAGTCATTATCCTTAGGTGGTTGATACAGGAAGAAGTCAGGTTAGGAAGGAAGATGCAAACAGTCACGCTGGTCTTACAAACCTTAGTCAACCTGACTCGGTGCCTCAGAGTTAAGATTTGTCAGCCCACAGTGGTCAGTCCCAACTTTCCCTGCTGCATTTCATCATTGGCTTGGCTTTGGCCTGGAGAACATGGCCTCATTCAAGACCACAGATCCTGATGAGTTACAGATGGCATCTAGTACATGCCTTAGGCTGTACAGCAAACTCTTTCTTCAAGAAAGAGGTAACAGTCCATGTTCCTAACATGATAAAAAGTGGTATTCAGAAAAGCTATCTAGGCTAGAAGCAATGTTTTACTTCCATGTGCATATAGATAATATCTAATGGCATAACATAGCCTTGAAGTCACAGATGAAAATTAGTGTCGACAGAGAAAAGGGCCAAGAACTGGGCTTCCCACAGCAAAAGTGGGACTTTCAAGTAATGAAGAGCCACCCAAGGAGACTGGGCTAGTCAGTTTTCCTTTAGTATGACAAAATATTTTAGAAAATCAAGTGAAAAAGAACAGTGGGGCTGTGGTTTAGAAGGGAATAGCCTCAGGGCTAGCTATGAAAGGATGAGAACCTGAATTCAGAAACCCAGCACCCACATAAAAGATATGTATCTGTAATCTCAGCGTCAGATGGAAATGGTTGAGACAGGCAGATCCCGGGGCTCCCTGGGCTAGCCAGTCTAGTTTTAAATGCTAAGCTAGCTCCAGGTTCAGGNAGAGACCTTGTCTCAAAAAACAAGGTGGACAAATTATTAAGGAAGACATACTAATGTCAACTATATACCCGATATGGGCAAGNTCACCTGAACATACATGTATATACCACACACAGAGAGAAAGGTGAAGAAAGAGAAGAAAAGGAAGAGGAAGAGGAGAGGGAGGAGAAAAAAAGAGGAGTAGGAGAAGGAAGAGGAAGAGGCAGAGGAGGGGAAAGGAAGAGGATGAAGGAAGGGCAGGAAGGAGAGAAGGTGGAAAGCAAGTATTTGGGCTCACAGTGGCCTGAGTCCATTGATCTGGGCCTGTGGGCACGCAGCAACCCTGACAGGGAGCTCATAAGACAAGAACATTATGCAGTGTCTTCCAGGAGCCTTGAGAGAGGGGCAGGAGAGCCTGGGCTCCAATATCCCCTTCAAGGGCCTACATATCACGACCTTATTCCCTTCTGCGTCTCCCTACCTCCTAAAATTTCAATCCCATATCAATAGCACCTCAAGCTGGGGAAATCACACCTTGAAGTCACGGGCTTTTCGGGAACATTCAGGATTAAAACTATTGCGGAGATAGAAGAAGCATGATTTATGAACTGGGAAATGGAGGAGGGAGGGCAAGAGATGTTTTGGACAGATGTGAGCAAGTGAGCAAGGTGTATCAAGTGACACTTGTAGTCAACTAAGATGAGGACTGAGACCAACTGTGGGATGTAGCAACAGGAAGTGACCTTAGTGAAAGACATAAAGTGGAGAGAAAGACATTTAAGCTGTAGAGAAGACTGAGAGTCGGAAGTTGGAGACAGACCATGCACACAGCCCTCTAGAGGAACTCGTATCAGGGAAGAGTGAGGTAGTTAAATGAGGAAATGATTTAAAAGAGCTGATCTGGTTTTGTTGTGTTTTGCATGTGGATGTTTGAGTTTTTCCTGTTCTTGCAATAGATACTGATTTTAGTTAACAAAACTTGCTTTGTCAGTGTAAGCAAAGGGTAATACTGTGTTTAAACCTCTGGAGAAAACCTCAGGACTTGTGTCATGTATATTTAACAAAAACTATTAGAACATATCTTTCAAAGCCAGATCCAGGCTAATCATGCAATGGGATATGTTCCAAGGGTATCTACACCTTTTTCATACTATATTTGACCTCTTGACTCCTCCATTCTGAGAATGACATTAGGAACCAAGGAACATTGTAAAATTCCATACTGTACAATTTCAATCAGATCTGAGGGATGCCACATACTTATTTAAGCACCACTTGGCACTGGGAATACCTGGTAAATGAAAGACAGAGGAGGATTACACCTGGTGGTATGGAAAATGAAAGAAAAAACTCCCTTGATTAAAATTCAGCACCTTTAACCTTCCACTGAGCTGTTAAATACCAGCAGGTTTCAGCCCATTATGGAAATGAAGCCCCCTTCAAACAGAATCATTTTAATGGGATGTTACAAAGAATATTATCCATTCAAGAAGCTGAGCATGGGTTGCCAAGAATAAAATATGAACAGTGGGGAGAATTCAGAGTGCTCTGGGACCCATGGAGATGACTACAGATGTTGGTCAGTGAGCCCATATAGAAACTAGCAGGAGTATTATGATAACTCCAGAGGCTGGGCACATCTTTAATAATGAACAAAATATATTATATCCGGGATCCCCAAATCAATTGCTTATCTATCCATTTCCCAAGTTGTCTCCTCCAAATGTTTGCCTGTTGCAGAAACACCTGGATCTGTTAAAGGCTGCTTAGTGCCTGTGAACAGCTTGAGAGCTAAAGCAAGCCAATGAGAGAAAGAAATGCTATCTGTTTTTCTCCTTCAAGCCTGATCCTCTCTGTAGCTACGTTCTCAACCTTGAGAAAGAGAAATCATATGCATTTCTCCTCCTTTCCCCCTCTACAACCTGTAAATCTAAGAACCCCTATACATTGTACTTTCTGAATAAGGAATGGCAAAATCTGACACTTGTATATCATTTCTCCATTCCTGATTCCTTTACCACTACCACTTGCACACTCAGAATTCAGACACCAACAATTAGTCTTCGTATTCTTGAACATTTCCATGGCTAGCACTCCTAGAAGGGAAAGTCAATGTCTCCACTATCTTACTTCTTTCCTTCCTTCCTTCCTATCCCTGCACAAGCCCACAAGGACTCCTACACACACACACACACACACACACACACACACACACTTTACTTTGACATCAGTTTCTCCTTTATGACTTTGACAGTATCCCATTCAAAAATAAATGCTAGTCAATTATTTTCCTATGTGATATCTTCCTTCTTACTGTTCCATAGACTCAAGCTGAAGATCCTGAGAAAGGCCTGGAAAGGCCTGCAGGTCAGATGCTAGGTAACTACAACTCCAGCTCCTGTTGGAAGTTGCTCCTTATCTCTGCCCTCAGACACTGTTTTTACCTCCACACTGTTGTCTGTAACCTACTCCTCTTCATTCTCCTTCCATACCCTTTTCTATTTAGGTCATCCCGATTGATGCTTCCTAACCTCAATGACCCAATGGNCTTGAACCCCGAACTTGTTGCTAACATCACACCCACTATATTGTATCTTCACTTTATTCATGTTTGCCTCGTCCTTAATATATAGCATCTATGCAGTCACGAGCTCATTCCTTATATTTATCATTCAAGTTTCAATGTCAGCACTTGGCACATTGTAGAAAATTAATAATAGTAATAATAAAAAGAGCTTAATGCTTACAACAACTCTACAAAACATATATCTTATTATTACCTTTCTAAAGAAGAAGAAACTGAGTCCCTAAGAATCTAATGATTAGTTCAGCACAGTAATATATGCATATAATCCTGGTAGGTAAGAAGAGTTTGAGTTTGAGGGCAGCTGGGATACATAGCAAGATCTGTATCAAAATAAATAAAAAAGAAGTTTGTCATCTGCAAAAGGTCAAGTCAGTGACTAGAGCTATTAAATACTGACTGCAGAAAACAAACCTTAAAATGCTTCAAAAATAATTATAACAGTGTGGCTGCGAGCAGTGCACATGCTTGTAATCCCAGAATTTGTTTGACTGGAGGGGGTTGATTTTGAGTTTGAGGCCAGCCTGGGCTACATACTAAATTCCAGGTCAACACGATCTACATGAGACCTTGTCAAAAACATGTAGCTACAAAACTGTGATAGGGAAATAACAGAACAAGAACTAAAATAAACTACAGTGGCCCCCAGAAGTAGCTTCTCTTCAGACTGTCTGTGACTTCCATGATCCTTATGTGATGTCTCATCAAAACTGGGAAAAGCCAGAGCACTGAGGGCTTTCTTTACCCCTTTCTCGTGTTTGAGAGCACAGCCTGTTGTTGTAATTAGGACATAGTTTCTGAGCACCAACATTCTTTGCTTTCCTGGTTGGGGAAAATGGATTTAGATTAGATTTCTTAATTCTTATCTAACTTGATATAGGATGATCACTACAGTAAGGGTCTGGAATGGCCCCCAAAGGTCTTTATTAATGCTTGGCCCCCAGCTTGATGCTACTTGGACAGGGAGTAGAACCTTTAGCAGATAGGCCCTAGTGAGAGGTCATTTGGTCACTGGAGACATTCCTNCAAAAGGAATCATGGCATTNTTTCCCTTTGGCTTTCTCTGTCTTGCTCTCTGGCCATGAGGTTAGCAGTTGTGCTTTGCCAAATGCTCCAGCCATTATGGGCTGTCTCCCCATGGGCCCTAGATCAATAATTCATGGATTAGAACTTCTAAAACTATACTCTAAAATAAATGTTTTCTCTTTATAGGGTTTAGCTGTGATTCGAAAGTGAGGTGTTGCCCATAGACTCATAGTGCCCAGCTGATGGTGCTGTGTAGGAAGGTAATGGGACCTTTAGAAGGTGACTGAGTGGAATGGGTATGTTGCTGGGAGTGCGATGTGAAGGTTTATAACCTGGCTCCAACTTCCTGTTCTTTCTTGGCTTCCTAGGAGTTTATGCAATGTGATCAGGCAGCTTCCTGCTCCTGTCGCTGTGTCCTCCCTATCTGTTGCTGTGTCTTCTCCACCATGATGAACTGTATCCCACTGGAAACATAAGCCAAAAGAAACTTTTGTCTTTAAAATTGTTTGTATACAGGTCTTTTCCATGGCCACAGATATGGACATTAACACAATGTTGGACAGTGTTACCCTGAGTTTCCAAGCATCTTGGCTCTCAGAAGACTGCCACCCTCAGAGGATCAGGTAAGTTTGACCATGTTTCACAGAAGTTCCTTTAGATCCCAATGGCATGGAGCTCACATAATGAAGATATAGTATCATTGTCGCTTTTGCTGTAAGATCTGTTTGTTAAGCAATGAGAATTGTTCCAAGGGATGCAGCTAAGCTGGAAGGGAACAAAACGTATAGAAAATCTCATGGGAACTTCAAGAATATCCTTGGCTGGCATCTTAAAGTCCATAGGCAGTGTTCCAAAAATGTTTGCTGACTTAATGGATCGAATGGCCAAGTGCCCTACTTTCTGTTGCTGTGACAAATACCCTGACAAAAATTAATGAAAGGAAGGTANGGTGATTTATTCAGCATACAATTCCAGATTACACTCCATTATTTCAAGAAAGTCAAGACAAGAATTCAAGGTATCACATCTACAACAGGGAAAGAATAAACACCTGGGTCCTGGCTTGCTTGCTGCTTAGTTAATTTTCTTCACTCTTATGCAATTCAGGGTCCAACCTAGGCAACAGTGCCACCCACAGTGGGCTGGGTCAATAAGAAAACAGGGCCACAGGGCAACCTGATCTAGATAATGTTTTATTAAAACTCTTTTTCCAGATGATTGTAGACTGTGTCAAGCTGAGAGTTTAAACTAACCAGTACACCAAGTCAGTGACTATCCTGTTTACTACTAACATTTATTAGTATCAATGATTAACATTTCTTGTACTANTAATATACTGGTGATTAGGTACTCCTAGCTGAGGATTTATTGGGGGTTGGTGGATGCTGGAGGAGGGTAGTCATGTTTCTCCAGTGTCGTAGCCACTGGTAAGTTGCCCATGATTCAGTGAACCCCATATCTATGTATACAAATAACCCTAATTAAACTCAGTGGGTCATTTTAAAAACACNTAAAAGTAGGAATAGGGTTTGCTGAGAAAAAGAAAGAATTTAGAGTGACTAGGAAGGGAATAAGAGGTCATATGGGTGACTATCATCAAAATACACTATGTACAAAAGAATAAAAATATATATAATAAAACTATAAAATAATAAATACCTTTAAAAATAATAATAAACCAGAAAAAGAGCATAAAAGGAAGAATTTGCTACTAGTGGGGCACTCTGGACTCCTGGATGGGCTTTCCATGACCATCAGGATGAACTGTAGAATGGTTACTCCCCCCCATAAGGGCTCATCTGCTGATTTTCTGTGCACATAATTGAACTCAGTCTTTGCCCAGCATTTGGCTTGCTCACCTCATTTCAGTTCAATGAGCCATTCACAGTTTTAAAATTTCCCAAGTTCTCATAAAGTTTTGAGACTATTTTTTAACTCTAATATCTTGATAACTGAAGCCAAATTAGGAGTTTCTACCTGTTTTTCTCCTGAATTATTTTATATTTTAAAGTCAAATACTTCAAAATTCTAATACTGTGAGTAAAGTGGGAAACATCAGAGATAACAATAATGTATTTTAGAAAATGAAAAGTTTAAGAACAGCTTAATAAAAAAATTACACCAAGGAGCTNAGGAATGGCACAGTGTGTAAAAAATACTTACTATGCTATTACAAGGACTTGAACTTCTATCCCTGGAACCCATATTAAAGCCTGCCCACAATGAAGCACTTCTTCCAGCAAGGCTCTACATCCTACCCTCCCCAAACAGTGCCACCGATGGGGGACCAAGTATTTAAATACATGAGCTTGTGGGAGGGTCATTAAACCACCACAAATGCATTAGAATAAAGAAATATCCTCCTAGCAATTTAAACTTGAAATGTCTGAATAAGTGTGAAATGTCATCAAATCTTGCACTGCTGACCGGTTTCTACCTGGCCTGTCATTGCAACAATAGAGAGGAGCCTTGTCTTAAGTTGGGTATGTAAACAGTCACTCACGTTCACACCCATGCAAATGTGATTTTCTGGTGCAGGACGTATCTTATCCAATTGAGCTTTTTGTTGTAAATATTTTAGCAACAAATTGGCTGATTTTAACACAGGATGTGCACAGCAGTACATCCCAGAGCACACATATGTCATTCACCAGATATCACACAACGAAAAGACTTGCTCCATATGAAGGCAGAAATCAAGAGTTTTCGGAAGGAGTAGTTTTTGAGTTAATGTTCTGAATACCTGACAGCCTTAAACTCAAGAACTAGAATTATGATATTCAAGTCTCATGAAAAGATGATGGCTTTATCAACCAGCAGAATTAGATAGTTGTCATATTAAAGATAGTGCATTATATAAAGGAAGTGGGAAAGTGTTTAATGGAAAGATTTATCTCTTTTTTTTCTCACTATATTCCTAAAATCATGAAACTCCCAGTAGTTACATAAAGATTTTTTTGAAAATGCCTGATTAATAAATAAGAGGAAACTCTCAGGAGCTTCATAAAGATAAAGAAAAAGCCATGGACTAAAAAGAACATAAAACAGTAGTTTAAAAGAAGGTTTATAAAGTGGCAAAAACTTCAAGTGTAAACCTCAGGAGTGTAGAGAAGGCTCTGTGAGGAAACTTACTATACACAAGCATGAGGACCTGAGTATGAATCTCTAATACCTACACAAAAGCAGGTGTAGTGGCGCATACCTATCACTCAGTACTAGGGTGGGGGATAAAGATTAATGCATTCTGGAGGATTATTGACAAGCTAATCTACGTGGAAGAACATGTCCCAAGTTCCATGAGAGACTACTTCTCAAACAATGATGCCGAGAAGCACTAAAAGAAGATCCTCAAGCTGACTTCTTGCATCTAAATGAGAACACACAAACAAGAATACCTGTATACACACACATGCTTGATCTCACACACACACACACACACACACACAGAGAGAGAGAGAGAGAGAGAGAGAGAGAGAAGAGTGAATGGCAGGATAGCCACTCAATAAAATATTTGCAAAACAAATCCAAGGACACACCAAAAAGATCATCCGTAGACTTCATCTCAGAGATGCAGGGATGGTTCAATATATGAAAATCAGTAAATCCAATCCACCCTATAAACAAATTGAAAGGAAAAAAGACACATGATCATATCATTAGATACAAAAAAGGCCTTGGACAAAATCAACACCTCTTCGTGCTAAAAGTCATCAAAAGATTAGGGATACAAGGGACATACCTAAACATAATAAAGGTAATTTACAGCAAATCAATAGCTAACATCAAATTAAATGGAGAGAAACTCAAAGAAATCCCACTAAAATCAGAAACAAGACAAGACTGTCCACTCTCCATATCTATTCAATATAGTACTTGAAGTTTTAGCTAGATCACTAAGACAATGGAAGGAGATCGGGGGAATAAAAATTGGAAAAGAAGAAGTCAAAGTATGATTCTTTGCAGATGATATGATAGTATACATAAGCGACCCAAAGAGTTCTACCAGGGAACTCCTACAGCTGATAAACACTTTCAGTAAAGTGGCAGGATACAAGATCAACTCAAAAAAATCAGTAGCTTTCCTATATACAAATGACAAATTGACTGAGAAAGAAATAAGGGAAATGACACCTTTCACAGTAGCCTCAAATAATGTAATGTGTCTTAGGGCAAATCTAACCAAGCAAATGAAAGACTTCTATGATAAAAAACTTCAAGTACTTGAAGAAAGAAATTAAGGAAGATACCAGAAGATGGAAATATCTCCCATGCTCATGGGTTGGTAGGACTGATCTAGCAAAAATGGCCATCCTACCAAAAGCAATCTACAGACTCAATGCAATCCCCATCAAAATTCAAACACAGTTCTTTACATACTTTGAAAGGATAATTGTCAATTTCATATGAAAAAACAAAAACAAATAAAAAACAAGATAACTAAAACAATCCTGAACAACAAAACAACTGCTGCAAATATCACCATGCCTGATTTCAAGTTGTAGTACAGGAGCTACAGTAATAAAAACTGTATGGTATTGGCATAAAAACAGACATCTTGACAAATGGAATTGAATTGAAGACCCAGATATAAATACACATACATATGGATGCTTTTTTTNTATAAAGAAGCCAGAAACACACACTGGGAAAAAAGAAAGCATCTTCAACAAATGGTGCTGGTCCAACTGGATTTNTTCATATAGACAAATGCAAATAGATCAATATTTATCACCCTGCATATAATTCAAGTGGATCAAATACCTCAACATAAAACCAGAAACACTGAATCTGATAGAAGAGAAAGTGGGGAATAGACTTGAACACATTGACACAAGAGACAACAACTAAGACCAACGATTAATAATGGAACCTCATGAAACTAAAAAGCTTCTGCAAGGCAAAGGGCACTATCAATAGGACAAAAAAAGGCAGCCTACAGAATGGGAAAAGATTTTTTTAACCAACTCTAAATCTGATAGAGTACTAATATCCAAAACTATATAAAGAACTCCAAAAACTAGATATCAAAAACCAAAAAGTTAAATTTAAAAATAGGGTACAAATCTAAATAGAGAATTCTCAATAGTGGAATCTCAAACAGCTGANAAAAACTTAAATGTTCAACATCCTTAGACATCTTGGAAATGCAAATCAAAACTAAGAACAAAAACACAAGTGACAACTCATGCTAGTNAAGANATGGAGCAAGGGGAACACTCCTCCACTGCCGGTGGAAATAAAGTTATGGATATCAATATGGCAGTTCCTCAGAAATCTGGAAATCAATCTTCTCAATACATAGCTACACCACTCTTGGGCATATACCAAAAGGACACTCCAAATTACTACAAGGACACTTGTTCAACTATGTTCATAGCAGCTTTATCTATAATAGCCAGAAAATGGAAACAACCTAGATGTCCCTCAACTGAAGAATGGATAAAGAAAACATGATACATTTAAATAATGGAGTATTACTCAGCTGTTCAAAATAATAACATCATGAAATTTGGAGGTAAACAAATTCAACTAGAAAAAAAGTCATTCTGAGTAAGATAATACAGTTCCAGAAAAACATATATGGTATTTATCACTTATAAGTGAATATTAGCCATTAAGTAAATAAAAAAGAGGGAGCAGCTAGGGGGAATGCATGGATTTACCTGTGAAGGGGAAATAGAATAGATTTTACAGATGTACTGAGAGCAGATGGGGATTGAAACACTAGGGATTGGGGGGGGGTAGGATGGAGGGAGAGAGTGTATGAAGAGATGGTTAGAATTGGGTGAAGTTGAGGATTTGTGTGGAAACTTAGTGCAAGAGTGACTTCCTAGAATCTATGAAGCTGATCCTAATGAGGACTCCCAGTTACGGGGAATACGAAGTTTCCACTGGCCATCTCTTGTTGCCAGGCAAGGCTTCCAGTGGCCAGTCTGNGTTGCATTCATTGAATTGTTGGCCAAGCAGGTCCCATGGAAATCCCCGAAGAACTCAGGGTTATGCTAAGACAAAGGTTTGCTCTCTGCAAACTGACAGCAGGTCCCCATTGCTGAGCACAACATCCACACAACCCACTGAACATGGAGAATTTGAACTGGTGCCCACATGGAGCCTTCACTAACAATCCATCTCCCNGAAAAATATGCTAGAGCAATGGTGGCCCAGAACTTGTGGGAGCAGCCAACCAATGTTGGATTTGACTTAAGGTCCACTCCATGAGAACATACCCAACACTGTTCAACCACTGGTTAACCAAAAACCAGAGCCTAGATAGCCCAGCATCCTAGGGTAAAACCAAATAAAATCAATNAAAATGATTCCTAATGATATCCTGCTATACTCAAAGATCAGTGCCTTATCCAGTCATCATCAGAAAGGCTTCCTCCTGCAGCAGGTGGGAAAAGATGCAGAGACCAGACCCACAGCCAGGTTTTATGTCAAGAGAGTCTAAATGGGAGGTCTCCTTCAAATCTCTCCCCTCAGATCTCAAGGAATTCTGAGGAAGAGGAGGTATAAAGAGTGTAGGAACCAAAGGGGATGGTGGACCCAGGAGGACAAGGCCCTCTAAATCAACTAAGCAAGGCACATATGAGCTCACAGAGACTGAAGCAGCAAGCATGGGGCTTACACGGGTCTGCACCGGGTCCTCTGTGTATATATTATTGCTATAAGCTTAGTATTTGTATGGGTCTCTTGACAATGAGAATGAGTGGGTCTCTGACTCTTTTGTCTTCTCTTGGAACTCTTCCTCCTGTTGGGTTGTCATGTCCATCTTTGATATGACAGTTTTTGCTTCATCTTATTATATTTTATTTTATCATGTTTGGTGGTTATCTCTTAGGTGCCTGTTATTTTCTAACGAGAAACAGAAAAGGAGTGAACCTGGTAGAGAGACGAGGAGGAACTGGAAGGAGTAGAGCAAGGAGAAACTATAATTGGGACATATTGTATGAGAAAAGAATCTATGTTCAATAAAAAAATAAAATATAATGTGTACATAAAAAGAGAAAAAGAATATCAGGATAAACTCACATGTACTTTTATTTTTGATAATTTCATACATTGAAATGTAGACTTTTTTAAAACTATCTCATTCATGTGTATAATCTGTTCTTTTCTATTTTATAGATGTATATGATGTATTTTGATCATTTCACCCTCTACACTACTCTGTCTTATCTCACTCTCAATGAATTGTTCTTTCCAAATTAGCTCCCCCATCTTTTTTCATGTCTTATTGTGTGTATGTGACCATTCAAAGGAGTTAGTGTTGTTGGAGTCATCACAGATAGATGTATGGAAGTTTGGACAAATTACTAATGGCTATATTATTGAAGAATGTGATACTACCCTTATCTGTGATAGACCGTTGAAGGACCAATTTTGTGCAGGACTTATGCACATAAACACAGCTGCTGTGAATTCATGATTGCAATGACCGTGAGGGGTTTCACAGCACTCCCCTCCATCCTCAAGCTCTTCCATTCTTTCTGACCCTGTCTCTACAAGCTTCACTGGGCCTTAGAGGGGACGATATAGGTATCCTGTTTAGGGTACTCAAGAGTCACTTAGCATATTGACCAATTATAAATCTCTGTGTTGACCAACTCCCAGTTTCAGAAGAAGGTGCTCTGACCAAAACTGAGGTAGGAGTAATCTGTGTGTATAAACATAAGCATTCAGAAAGCATTTTGACAAAATGTACCTTTATCAAAACATAGTAGAACACACCTAAAGTCCTGTTATCTCACCAGTCCTGGGCTTTTGAGCAGGTTAACAGTAAAAGTCATGAATTTGCTTCTGTGAAATGAACCTCAATGGCAGTTAGTAAGTAGTTGGCTGCCCCTACAATAGTCATGCCACTATTATATCCGTGGGCATATCCTGTCTGGCAGGTCAGTATTTTAACATTCAGGAAGCGTAACTGGGTTAGACCTTTGACTTTTATACCACAGTTGCCTGCATATCACCTTCTAGAACTATGAGCATCAGCCAAGAGAAAGGAAATTTTCATTCAGTTTTAGCTTGATTTCTCTGCATAGTATCTATAGCATACTACATAAAAATGTATAGTATCTATAGCATGAAGTCTTCCTACCTAGTTCTGGATGGTAGCTAAAAACAACATAGGCACTTCACACATGGTACTGGATTTTCCTTTTGTAGCCTATAGCTTTTAGGACCAGTGTTATCTATTCATGCAGAGCACCTCCATTCAAGATTTGTGTGTGTGTGTTTTTTTTTATAAATCATATTTTTGTTAGTTTTTAAAGAGGTACATTTTCATTTTTTCATGTACAGTTTTGGCTAACCCTCCCTCCCATCTCCCCCTTTTTATTCTTTACCCAATCCCTGTTTAACCACCAGCTTTCACTGCCCTATTTTAATACCACATGTGCTTTATTCCCCACCCTCCTTAAGGCCCTCACTACCCCTCTAGCTTCTTAATAACTGGTATTAAAGTGTTCACTATCCTTAGCCTCCATGGAAATTCAAATTAAAAGTACTTTTGGAGTTCCATCTCAATCAGAATGGCTATGATCAAGAAAACAATGACAACTAATTCTGGCAAGACTGTGGAGAAAGATAAACTGGTACAACTACTGTGGAAATAAGTGTGGGGGTTTCTCAGAAACCTAAAACGAGAATAACCGTATGACCCAGGCAAAGCACTCCTTGTCATATACCTAAAAGACTGTAACCTAAGACAAAGATACCTTCGCATCCCTGACCATTGCTGATCTGTTCAAAAATAGTTAGGAAATAGAATCAGCCTAGACATCCATCAATGGCTGAATGGATGGTGAAGATGTGGTACATGTGTACAACAGGATTCTACCTCACTATAAAGACAAGAGGAATTATGAAATTTGCATGAAAATGAATGGAATTGGAAAATATTATACAGCGTGAGGGAGGCCAGGCCTAGAAAGACAAACACCATATGGTTGTTCTCATGTGTAGATGCTAGTTTTGAATTTTTAGATTTATGTGTTTGAGTTAGAATGTGAGTCTGTAAAGGCCAGAAAGTAAGAAAGGAACAGATGTACTTTGAAAGAGCGTATTCCCTTAGCTACCCTCTTTTCCCTGACCCTATCCCCCTTCACCTTATCTTTCAGCTCTCAACCTTACTCTCTTCTGTGAGAATGCACACAACTATTTTCTAAAGTGCTATTTTAAACAACAACTGTGCTGTCTTCTAATGACACAACATCCTTACCAACACTTGGTGTATGCAGTTGTAATCTTAGTCACTCTATTTGGTGTGAAATATTATCTTGCATTTTTAATTTATATTTTCTAAGAATTAATCATGTTGAGAAACTTTAGGGCTGTTTACTTTCCATTCCTATATCTGCTTTGGTGAGTAACCTGCCTGAATGTGTTGTTATTTTAATGTGTTTTCTGTTTTCATGTTAGATTTCGAAGATTCTTTAAGTATTCCTCATACTAGTCTTTTATCAGATTTGTACTTTAAAAATACCTTCCCTAGTCTATGACTCATATTCTCACTCTCTTTGCAGTCAGTGTCACTTAAAGAGGAGAAGGTATTTTTTATGAAGTCCATTATATCTTTTTGTGGTCTTTGAAAAGAAATTTTTGTCTAGATCAAAGCCCCAAAATATCCACCCTTTTTAATTTAGAAACATTATTGTTTGCATTTTATATGTGATACTGTTATTCAATCCTAGGTTGTGATAGTTAAACTTCATTGTCAGTTTGACTAGACTGAGAATCACCTAGAAGACAAAAACTTNGTGTTTCAGAAAAGTTTAATTCAGAGAGAAGATCCACTCTGAAGATGGTGGGTGATGTCAGCCCAACAGAGCAAGAGGAGGAAGCCATCTAAGCTCTAACATCCATCCCTCTCTGTGTCCTGACTGTGGATGCAATAAATACCCCCTGTATGCTTCAACAACCATGACTTCCTTCCCCACCATGATAAGCTGCATCACCGCAAATCATGAGCCAAATAAAATCTTCTTTTCACCCATTGATTCAGTTATTTACTTTGTCATAGCANAGGTAAAAAAAATAAACAGTATACTGGCATTCTGTATTTTTCCACTACTGTAAAAGAAGTTCCCTTAAAGTCTCTATTCTCTATTATTGTTAGTTTGGTGCTGGTTCCAGAAACGCAATTATATTCTGCATCTATTAACAATATATCCTTACTAAGTTCATTTATTATTATAAGTAGTTTTATGGGAGATTCCATGTTTTTACATAGACAATTATTTTGGTTTGAATATTAAATGTTCTCATCTAGTACCATTCTTTGGGAATGTTCTTGAAATTTTGAAAAGTGGGGCCTAATTGTAAGCAGTAGATCACTGGGACCAAAGAATTCTCAACAAAGGAAAATCAAATGACTGAGAAATACTTAACAAAATGTTCAACCTCCTTAGTCATCAGAGAAACGCAAATCCAAGTACTTTGAGGTTTCATTTTAAACCAGTCAGAATGGCTAAGATCAACAACCAAGTGGTGGCACACGCAGGCAAGGATGTAGAGCAAGGGGAATATTGCCCTATTGCTGGGAGTAGTGTCAATGTGTATGGCCACTATCGAAATCAATGTGGTGATTCCTCAGAAATCTGAAACTAGATCTACCTCAAAATGTAGCTATACCACTCTTGAGCACATACCCAAAGGACTCTACATCCTACTACAGAGACACTTACTTGCTCAACCATGCTGCTCTATTCACAATAGTCAGAAATTGGAAACAACCTAGATATCTTTGGTAGTTTGAATGTAATTGGCCCCCACAGGGAGTGGCACTATTAGGAGATGTGGCTTTGTTGGAGTGGGTATGGCCTTGTTGGAGGAAGCATGTCGCTATGGGGGTGGTCTTTGAGGTTTCATATGCTCAGGATACCACCCAGTGTGTAAGCCAACTTCCTGTTTCCTGCAAGCCAAGATGTAACCAGCACCACATCTGCCTGCNTGCTGTCATGATAATGGACTGAACCTCTGAAAGTGTAAGCAAGCCACACCAATCAAATGTTTTCTTTATAAGAGTTGCCATGGTCATAGTGTCTCTTCACAGCAATGAAAACCCTAATCAAGACAGTATCTATCAATGGATGAGTGGATAAAGAAAATATGGTACATTTACACAATGGAATATTACTAACTCTTAAGAAAATGAAATCATAATTTTCACAGGCTAATGGATGGAGCTAGAAAAAAAATTCATCTGGAATAAGGTAACCCAGACTCAGAAAGATAAATATGGTATATATTAACTCATATGTGGATGTTAGCTGTTGTCTTCAATAATCAGGCTACAATCCATATAACCACAGAGGTTAGGTATAGAGTAAAGGACTGGGGTTGGTGATTGGATCTCCCTAGGAAGAGAAAATAGAACAGATAGTTATGGATGGATGAGGGGGTGAGGAGACTGGAACAAGATCTTTCTTCTCTTCTAATGATAGTTTTTGCCTGGTTGTTAAACAAGAGCTTCCAAAACAATATGGAATGAAAATTTCTTGACAGCAAGTGCTTTTACCTTAGTGGGGAATCATTTGGTCCTTCATCTTCAATATTATGTTCATTGGAAGTTTTATTGGAAGCCCTTTGACAGCTTAAGGAGCTTTTCATCTTTTCCTAGAGTGACTAAACATATAGAGTTGGATTGTCTTAAAAAATGTTCTTANATGTTTTTACTGAGGTAAGATTTTCATCTATTTTGTTTATGTAAAGAATTACATCCATTGATATCGAGCTCCTGAGATAAACCTCACTTTATCCTGTGTAATATCCCTTTTCGTGAATTATTAGATTTATTTTGATAAAATTTTGCTTAGTGTTTCCCATGCACTTCAAAGAGATATATTGGTTGTGTGTGTGTGAGTGTGAGTGTGTGTGTGTGTGTGTGTGTGTGTGTGTGTGTGTTTGGTAATACACATGTTTGGTTTGAGTAGATATCTTAGCCTCAAAAAGTCACTGCCTTTTAACTCTCTTTTACGGTTTTACTATGAAGTATCTTTCTCTTAAATACTTGATTACATTCGCTGAGCCACCTAGGAGTGGATTTTTCTGTTTAAAACTGCAAGTGACATCTATTTAGCAGATATGGAACTATTCTGGAGTAACCATTGTTAATTTAGAACACACTAATCTAAAGACAGATCATTCAGCTTGGTGAACAAAGCTCATAGTGTTGTGTTGTACAATTGAAACTTGCTAGGAGGGCTGTTCTAATTATTCTCAACACACACACACACAGGAAACAATATGAAGGGTAGTGAGTATTTCAATTAGTTTATTACAGTGATAACTGCAATATCTAACTATATAAAGAGATAGATGGTAGATAGATAGATAGATAGATAGATAGATAGATAGATAGATAGATAGATAGATAGATAGATAGATAGATATCAAAACAACAGGTTGTGTGTCAGCAGGTCCATGCAATCTATTTTTCAATTATACTTTAATAAAGCTGCGAAGTGCAAATCAACATTGAGATTCCATCTTACACTCGTCAGAATGGCTAGGATCAAAAACACAAGTGACAGCTTATGCTGGCAAGGATGTGGAGCAAGTGTAACACTCCTCCATTGCTGGTGGAAGTGCAAAACTTTACATCCACTTTGGAAATCAATATGGTCACTTCTCAGAAAATTGGGAATTTATCTACCTCAAGACCCAACTATATCACTCCTGGGTATATACCCAAAGGACAGTCCACCATACCACAAGGACACTTGTTTAACCATTTTCATTGCAGCTTTACTCATAATAGCCAGAAACTGGAAACAACCTAGATGTCATCCCTCAACTCAAGAATGGACAAAGAAAATGTGGTACATTTGCACAATGGAATATTACTCAGCTGTTAAAAACAATGACATCAGGAAATTTGATGACAAGGGGATGGAACTAGAAAAGATCATCCTGAGTGAGGTAACCCAGACCCAGAAAAACAAACATGGTATGTACTCACTCATAAGTGAATATTAGCCATAAGGTAAAGGAGAACCATGCAANAAACCACAGACTCAAGAGAAACTAAGTAACAAGAAGGACTCAAGGGGGGAGATGCATCAATCTCACTGTGAAGGGAAAATAGAACAGACATTGCCAGTGGAAGGGCAGGATACACCNGAGACCTAGGATAGAACCAAACACAAATGGCAAAAACGTCAATGAAATGACTCCTAATGATATTATGCTAGACTCGTAGATTGATGCCTAGCCCAACTGTCAGCCGAGAGGCTTCACCCAGCAACTGATGGAAACAGATGCAGTCCCACAGGCAGACATAGGCAGAGCTAGCAGGAATCCTGCAAAAGATGGGGAGGAAGGATTGTAGGACCCAGTGGTGTCAAGGACACCTCAAGAAAACCCACAGAACCAACTAACCTGGACTCATAAGGGCTCACAGAGACTGAACCCATAACCAGGGAGCCTGCATTGAACTGACCTAGGCCCTCTGCATACATATCG
>LZPO01017647.1:45699-61510 GCA_001675575.1 Neotoma lepida | reverse complement strand
CAGGTTATTATTATAAGACCATTTCAGAATTTGTGCAACACTGCCAGGTGAGCCACTGTTTTCTTCTTGGAGCTTGTGGCGAACCACCCCAAGCCCAGATCTGGGTCTCCTTGTCCCACTTAGAGTGTCATGGCCCTGGGCAATACCTTCCTCATCACAAAGAGATCATAATAGTGCCCAACTGCACAGCACCAGGCACCTGGCAGGCTCCTTGTTGGCGNAGAAGTGTTGCTGGAGACCTCGCAATCCTGGATTAGAAAGCCNGGACTGAGGTCCGTGGAGTTCCACCNGCCTCCCTCTTTTCTTTATAACCCCTCAATGTCTCATCATGAATGGTTTCCACCCTGTGTGCTCACTGTTCCTTCCTTTTGTAGTTTCTTGGGACATTGGGTCCTTAGCCCTATTTGTACGCATTTCAGAATCTGTCGTCTTCATCTGTCCATTCTTGAATTGGGTTTTTCTTATATTATTTCTGTACTTACTTATTTTAAACACATGGAAAAGGTGTTTTGTATTCTGTGATGATTTTAAGGAGCATCAAGTCTGAGTCCCTTTTAACTGATCAATTGTTTACCCTACAGCTCTCTTTCCTATTTCTTTGAAAATCTAAGAATATTTTTATGATACAGTGAAATTTTTCCTTTGCTGACAAATAGATACTTATCTTTCAGTACTCTTGTTTTGTTGTGTGTATTATTACTTAGAAATTATTTTATCCTTTCCAGCTTTACTTTTACGATATGGTACATAGGTCCAGCACATTACTTGGTTTAGGGTGAATTAATGCCCATTATTGAATCTAGAGTCTCCTAAGTTTTCTTATGATTTGTGAGTTTTTACAGTGTGAATAATAGAGACAGGNAACATTCTAAGTCCTCAATACACACCAGCACTACTGCCTAATTCTTTCAAATATCATACCACTCCTTACCCAGGAAACGTCCTCACACACGGGTGCTGATTTCTAGTTTCTAAATAAGCAGACGACCTACTTTCTCTAGTTCACCTCGGCTAATCAATCCTACAGGCAAGGAGCCAGTCAGCTTTTCCCAANATTTCCCTTCATTTTGCCACAACTGAAGCACTCTTAAAGTAGTAGTGTGGGTGTGTCTTACAGG
Source organism: Neotoma lepida (assembly GCA_001675575.1). NCBI lineage: Eukaryota > Metazoa > Chordata > Mammalia > Rodentia > Cricetidae > Neotoma > Neotoma lepida. Next base: position 60,392 of record LZPO01017647.1, on the reverse strand, counting down.
CTNCCTGCATGTTCTGTCCCCTGTACCTCAGTGGCAATTGCGCTTCATTGTCTGACCACNTTGTCTTCAGAATAGTTTTCCCAATATGTCACATGTTGTGTTTTGCTTTTCATTGTTCAAGGAGGGCAGTTCTTTCTGCCACTCCATCTTGGATCAAAGCTCAGATGAACCTGCCCCCCTCNTTTGAGTCTACTTAATTCAGGTGGTATTAGCCAGGTAAAGTCTGGCTTAACTGCACAGAAATATGTTCTGCTTAAAATCCCATTTGAAGATTCCTTTGAAATCATTGAAGCACAGTTTAATACTTCACACACACACACACACACACACACACACACACACACACTGAAGTAGCATTAAAAATACAATGGAATGTTATCTGGTCTCAAATTTCAATGTGTCATTTCTTATTATGAATGTCTGTCACAAGCCATGTAATATTAAGAACTATAGTTATCGCTGCTAAAAATCACAAATATTTTCAGCACTTTACATCTTTCTCTTCCTTGTGTCATAGGGATTAGAGGTCATGAGCCACAGCCCTGTCTCCCTCTCTCCCACTGGGGGTGCCTCACATGGGATTGTTTTAACACCCTGGAAGTCATTCTGTCTTCTTTGGTGTCTGTGGCTTATGAAGGGTTGATCTGTTCAAGCAGCAGCAGCATCTCCCTTCTTGTGTATATGTGAGAAAAAAAGACCCTGGAAGCTTAATGCTTGGCCTTCAGGGGCTCAGAGCTCCCAAGCACCACCCAGGCCACTGAAGCCTTAGCCACTCTGCTTTCACAACTTCTAAACCAGGGTTTGGCTCCTGATTGAAAACTGTTACAAAACGGCAATTACACTCAACAATTNGGTTTNAAATATGAGAATGCTTTCCTATTAGCAAGAAGCAACTGGAGATACTGGAGATTAGAACCCTTTTGGTCTGCTTGTATAAAAACTTAAAATTGTACATTAATGAACAATAAAGACTCACTGTTTGGNCTTACTGTAAACTAAATGTACAATAAATATGAGATTCAATTTATAANAGCAAAACTGTACCAGCAGCTCAGAGCCTGAGGGACCTGGAAGAAAGCCTGAGGGGTAGGAGCTGAGCATAAGAATGAGTTCAATATTACCTAAGAGTTCCACTTCTACCAGATTTGTCATTGTCTGAAAAACCAGAAAAGTTACAAGTCTTTATGGAAGTTTGTCCAATTACTTTTAAGGTGCACAGTGTCTATGACTACAGTGCAGATCCGTTCAGTGATGCAAGGGTCATCACACTTGTGGCCAGACATGCTTCTTTTGGAGCCCACAACATCAGCACCACAGGATGCTCACAATCTGAACAGCAAGGGCTTCAATCAGTCAGTGCTGTAATGTGTGCATGCATTGTTAAGTGTTCATGCATNTGGCTTTATAGATCCTCATTAAGTCGTGTAAAGGAAAAGGGGGGGATTCTACTTTTTACAGTGAGCCTAGACTAAATTTCTGTTAAGAGAAATCCTATTTTCCTTGGATTTCTATCATCAACTTACGGATTGATTTCCTAGGATGACAAAGCAATTTTGCATATTAAGAAACATGCGTAGTAAGGGGCCAAGAAGTAGACAATGGCAGAGCCCTATTTCAGTTCATAAGCAACTTTGACTCCATCAGTTCTTCACAGCTCCTAACCAGGAATTTGCCAGCCGTGGAGCTGGAGAGATGGCTCAGTGGTTAAGAATACTCACTGAGTCAGTTCCAGTACCCACAACTATCTGTAACTGCAGTTCCAGAGGATCAGACACTCTCTTCTGGCCTCTGTGGGCACAAGGCTTGTGGTGCACATCATATATAAAAAAATGCACATAAAACAAAATTAAATAAATTAAAAAGAAATGTGCCCAGCCTGGATAGTCTGTGCCATGAGTAACAATGATCTACTGCTGCTTCCCACAGTTCCCAGACCCTAGAACCTTCTAAACTGGGGCTTCAAAACAAAATAGCCTGAGAAAGAAATCAGGGAAACAACACCCTTCACAATAGCCACAAATAATATAAAATATCTTAGTGCAACTCTAACCNTACAAGTGAAAGATCTANATGACAAGAACTTTAAGTCTTTGAATAAAGAAATTAGAGAAGATAGCAGAAGTTGGAAAGATCTCCCCTGCTAGTGGATAGGTAGGATTAACATGGTAAAAATGGCCATCTTACCAAAAGCAATCTACAGATGCAATGCAATCTCCATCAAAATTCCAATGCAATTCTTTACATACCTTGAAAGAACAATACTCAACTTCATATGAAAAAAAAAAACCAGGATAGCAAAAACAATACTATACAATAAAGGAACTTCCAGAGGTATCATTATCCCCGATTTCAAGCTCTGCTACAGAGCTATAGTAATAAAAACAGCATGGTATTAGCATAAAAACAGACATGTGGATCAATAAAATGGAACCAAAGACCCCGAAGTAATTCAACACACCTACGGACATCTGATTTTTGACAAAGAAGCCAAAATTATACAATGGAAAAAGAAAGCATCTTCAACAAATGGTGCTGGCATAACTGGATGTCGGCATGTAGAAGAATGCAAATAGATCCATATCTATTGCCCTGTACAAAACTCAAGTCCAANTGGATCAAAGACCTCAACACAAATCCAATAACACTGAACCTGACAGAAGAGAAAGTATGGAAATAGCCTTGAATGCATTGGCACAGGAGACAACTTCCTGACTAGAACACCAGTAGCACAGACACTAAGATCAACAATTAATAAATGGGACCTCATGAAACTGAAAAGCTTCTGTAAGGCAAAGGACACTGTCAATAGGACAAAATNGCAGCCTAGANAATGGGAAAAGATCTTCACCAACCCCACATCTGACAGAGGAATGATCTCCAAAATATACAAAGAACTCAAGAAACTAGAAATAAAAAAAAAAACAGAACAAATAATCAGGCTGGAGAGATGGCTCAGAGGTTAAGAGCACTGGCTGCTCTTCCAGAGGTCCTGAGTTCAATTCCCAGCAACCACATGGTGGCTCACAATCATCTATAATGAGAGCTAGTGCCCTCTTCTGGCACGTAGTCATACATGTTTGCAGAATACTGTATGCATAATAAATAAATCTTTAAAAAATAATAATCCAATTAAAAACGGGCTACAGATCTAAACAGAGAATTCTCAACAGAAGAATCTCAAATGGTATAGAGACACTTAAAGAACTGTTCAATATCCTTAGCTATCAGGGAAATGCAAATCAAAAGGACTCTGAGATAACATCTTATATCTGTCAGAATGGCTAAGAGCAAAAACACTAATGACAACATGCTGAAGAGGATGTGGAGCAAGGGGAATATTCTTCCATTGCTGGTGGGAGTGCAACCTTGGACAGCCATTTTGAAAATCAATATAGAGATTTCTCAAAAAAAAATGGAAATCAATCTTCCTCAAGACCCAGCTATACCACTCTTGGGCATATACCCAAAAGATACTCAACCATTCCACAAGGACACTTTCTCAACTATGTTCATAGCAGTGTTATTTGTAATAGCCAGAACATAGAAAAAAAACTATATGCCCCTCAACTGAAGAGTGGACAAAGAAAATATGGTACATTTACACAATGAAGCATTACTCAGCTGTTAAAAACAGCGACATCAGGAAATTTGAATTCAATAGATGGAACTAGAAAAAAATCATCATTGGTGAGGTAACAAAGACCTAAAAAGACAAACATGTCATGACTCACTCATAAGTGGATATTAGCTGAAAAGTAAAGGATAATCATACTAGGCTAGGTAACAAAGAGGGCCCAAAGGGGGACAGGGACACTTGGATTTCCCTAGGAATGGGAAATAGAAGAGATCTCCTGGGTAGACTTGGGGCCAGCGTGGATGGGAACATGAGAGATTGCGTTGGGGAATGCTGGGTGGAGGGGGAGAGTAACGAAGGATAAGTCTTGACGGGGTACATTTTGGGGTCAGGTAGAAACCTGGTGCAAGGAAAATTCCCAGGAATCCACAAGGATGACCCCAGCTAAGACTCCTAGCAATAGTGGATAGGTAGCCTGAACTGGTCATCTCCTGTANTCAGATTGGCAGCTACCCCAATTGTCATCAGAGAGCCTTCAGCCAGTGACTGATGGAAACAGANGCAGAGATCCACAGTCAAATCACTGGGCTGAGCTTGGGGAATCGTGTTAAAGAGAGGGAGGAAGAATTGTACAAGTCAGGGGGGTCAAAGTCATCACAAGGGAACCCACAGANACTACTAAGCTGGGCTCATAGGAGCTCATAGACTCTAGANCAACAGCTAGGGAATCTGCATGGGACTGACCTAGGACCTCTACATATGTGTGGCAGTTATGTAGCTTGATCTTCTTAGGGACTTCTAGTGATAAGAGCAGAGCCTGTCNCTAATGCTTTGGCTGGCTTCCGGGAACTTATTCCTCATACTGGATTGCCTTGCTCAGCCTTAATACAAGGCAAGGAGCTTAGTCCTACCTCAATTTGATATACCATGTTTTGTTGACACTCAGGGGAGGCCTGCCGCTTTCTGAATAGAAATAGAGGAGGAGTGGATTGGGGGAGGGGGAGAGATAAGGAGAAGGAATGGGAGTCGGGGAGGGTGGAACTGTGGTGGGGATGTAAAAGATATAAACAATTTAATTAATAATAAAATAATAGAAAAAAGGAAGTAGCAAAGAATATTATTCAACAACTACCTGGCAGCCAGCACTGGCTAAGAACATTCCCACTCATGAATCCTAATGCTCACAGCATTAGGAGTAAGAGTCCTTCCAGGGTTCTAGACCAAGGCTTCTTAAACTTTGTCCACTCACAACCTCTTTTCACCAGAGAAATTTTTATATGATTCAGGAATAAATAGGCAGAAACATCAGCCATTTACTGATAATGGATCAGAAAGAAATATATTTTAAAACTCTTCATCTATTTATAATTTCATCACTTATTAAACACAAAATAAAGTATATACTCATAGAATGAATGTAGTTGCTGATTTTTGCATAAACTCAGTTTCTGGTGAATATTTGATAATGTGACACAGAACATCTTTAGTGTTTTCGGGAGTTGATGCCGTTTTGATTTTACAATTGTGAATGCTGAAAACACCACCCCAAATCAATGCATAGTACAAAATGACAGGAGTGCTTCTAAGGCTGCTTCAGAAATGTTGGAAATTCTATTCTTATTAAATTTAAAACTCATGTAACATTTTCAGATACTTATCAAACTCAAGTTAGCAATATNTGCAGCAATTTTTAAAATGCAAAGATAAATTAATAATAGTTACATGATTGTAGGGAAATATTAAAAGTCTGGGATTTCCATAATTAAACAATAATGAGTCTTTTTTATAAGTCTTTCTATAACTGGGTAAATATAGTTACAAAAATGCAAAATTTTACTGTACAGTCTCAATGGTGAGGAAGGTGTTTCAGGCAGGGTGCTTTGGTGTTGTATTATGTGACAACAAATGTGATTATGCATNTTGTCCTGTCCAGAACCAACACTGCAGGGAAGTCACATGATGTCACACAGGTTGACAGAAATATCTCAGATTCTTTGGGCATTTAATTCTGAGCTAGTCTCNTGTCATTGCAGGNTCAAGAGCCTTTTAATGTTGCCACACTTTTGTGATCTCCACAACTAGTTACACAACCNNATGCCAAAGTCATGGACCACAGGGTAAGAAGCTGTTCCAGATAGTCTTACTATCAAGCATGTTGTATAATTGGATATAATCATGGGGATGCTGTGGTAAAACTGNATCTAGGTTCATCTGCCTCTAAAAGACAATACTTTGTATGTGTGCCTCTGTGTATCCATGGGGCATGAACTCACTTGTGTGAGAACATGCGGAAGCCAGTTGTCATCTGGATGTCTTCCACAGTCCCTTCTCCACATTTTCATCTGTAACAAGGTCACTNAGAGACCCTGAATTCACCTACTTGCCTAGACTACCTATCTGCCCCCAATACTGACATCAAGTGCAGCCATGTCTTGCTTTATACTTAGGTTCTAGGAATCCAAATTTGTGTCCCCCTGCTTACACAGTAAGCACTTTTACCCTGAGCCATCTCCCCAGCCCCAAGACCAAATTAACAGAATGCAGTGATTCTCCATGTAATCCTAGGTGTTCATCTCTGGTGAATGCCCACAAATGCCTTCTAGTCAGGAGCCAAATCTGAACAATCGGGGTTGGAATGACTTATATTCTGNCAAGAAACTTACGGATTGCATTTTTAAAATGAGAACAAGTTTTCAAAAATAAATTTACAAGGAAGAACGGACTTCACACAAATCAGAGCCCTTGACAGTATTGTCATATGTCCCTTAAATACCACAGAAATCATTTCATGTGAAATGTGACTTGATGGCGTCACACACAGGTAAAGACAGGTTGCATTAAAGTGTTTGAACATCACATTCCCTCATTCAAAAGTAGAAGGTTGGGCAAAAGAGAGCCATCCCAATTTGCTGCTTTTCATTTTATCTTTGCCCCTTTCGCTCACACCCCCCCTCCCGCCACTGCTGCTTATGATGGTGATGATTTGACCTTCACACCACAGTGACAACAGAGAAACACCATCCAGCGACCAAGACTGAGTTAGTAAGGTATTCATGTTTGCTGACTTATCTATCTCCTGGCCAGGGATATCCTGTATGTTGTACATGTGCTAAAAACAAGATGGCTTTTTAATAATAAAACCCGTGATTAATAACAGAAGAAACTNTCTTTACATAAAGATCCAAAAAAAAGTCTTAAAAGGGCAAAAAATGCCAGTATACAGTATACAGCATGGCTCCCGTTCAGAGAGGGACGTCTGCCTTCTGGCCACTTCAAACCTACAGCAGATCGTATTCCAGACATCTAAACCCCTCCTTGCCTTGTCCTAGGCATTAGGAATTCTGAAATGGTTCTTCCTACTTCACACGGGGTTCATTCATCACAGAAAACTAATTGTTGATCTTCAGATGCCTGCAGGCCAACAATCTGTGTTACAAGTTTATCCCTCCTAGAGGAAAAAAAAAAACAGAAAAGGAGGGAGAGGAAGGAGGAGACAAGAAGATGGACACAACGTGAGCATCTGTAACGAGCTAATTGGACCCTTGTGGGCCACCTAGCAGACACAAAATTAAAACAAACAGAGCTTTGCTTTGCTCATTCAGAACTGTTGCCATGCTGGGCCTATCAGCTTTTCCCCTGCCTCTTCCCTTGACCTTCATTTTTAAAGGACCTAATTATGGGTCTTTCTGAGAGATCACAAGCCAATGTCCCTCTCCAAAGAAGAAGGGATTTTCGCCTAGGAACCAGAGGCACTGTTAGAAGTTGGTAATTAGTATGACTTGTTAATGGAGTTTGGCTGTGATTAAGCAGTGATTGAGTGTGAGTTTGGTGCCTGTCAGTGGGGAAGCCTGGAAGGGTGAGAGATGTTTAATGAGACACCTGTTGTTGGGGCCCACCGGGGTTTGCTGCAGCTGACTGGCACTTGGATATGGTGTGCATTAAGATGGGGGCTGGGTTGGGCTTTGCAGGTGGCTGGCAACACAGTGAAGCCCATTGGTTCCCTCCCATTCAGAGTGGACTGCATTTCCGAAAGCTATCCCTCCTTGGCCGCAATGTCCCNGGTGACTGATGCNAGGCCTTTTCTCCCTTTGGGTACTTCAGCTATCCTGTAGCTGATAGGCCCAGCATGGAAACAGTCCACAAAGGATTTGAGGCTTCCCTGACCTGTGCTTCTCACTCAGACTTGGGCTGGGCAAGTGGGCTTTCCTTCTCATCCAGCCTACCCTTCCCACAGGGTACAGTTAAGGAAACTGAGGCAAAATGGACAAAATCGTGCGTCTACTGCATTTACACAGCTTACTCCCAGGGCCAAATGCACTGAACTCACAGGAAGCATGTCTCAAAGGTTGTAAGGGATCCTCAGCTGTGTTAGAATGCTGATTCTGACAAGAGGTCCTGGGGCAGGGTCCTACAGGAAGCTTGCCACCAGCTCTAGGCAGCAGCCAGCTGCAGGCCAGGGACTGGGCACATGTTAAATCAGATGTGTAGGACACATTTTTGTATTTGAGTCACGTGGAATCTCTAAAAGATATGCGGTAATTGTGTGCCCCAGCTCTATGATTAATAACATCTTGTGATTTTTCAAGGATGACAGAGAAGGGAAATGCATGGAGCGCCTTACCTAAAAACAGAGCCTGATGCTAAAGACATTTGGGAGCTCTCTACATAAGCTCGTCGTGGAGGAGGGCTGGTAGAAGCAGCAGAACAATACAGGGAAATTCTGACCAGTTGCAAAAGGCCCGCCTTACACACCCAAGTGCTGCCAGAACATTTACAGAAGGAAAATGGGAGTTTGCCCTCAAGACCCTGCTCTTTCATAGTTCTGGGGACCCAGTGGCAATCATCCATTCCCTCTCCTCTGACCCTGTTCCTGCGGGCTGGTGTTCCATCCAAACCCAAGTGACCAACCCTACCCTTCCTGGGTCAGAGGTCAGGACTCTAGTAGAAACTGTTGTTTGTTCTTTTAGGCTGAATGTTGAGACAAAACACATGCCAAAAAGCCATGAGGGCACTGCAGCCACCTGAGCCAGGGCTAGAACAGCTGACCTGAGCCAGGGCTAGAACAGCTGAGAGGCCTTGACTGGACCCTTCAGTGGACTCCATTAGTACTGGGACCACACTGTTTCTAACAGAACAAGCTTTTCCAAGATTGAAAAGAAAGATATGGCCTCCTGCAAAAGTTCTGGATAAACCTCCTGCAGCACAAAACACCTGAGAACAGGACAGTTTCAGATGTCATCAGTACCTCTTATTGGTAGTAAAACTATTTAGATAATTCATAATAGTATAAAACCAGTTTATTTAAAAAATAACAACTTTGTCTGAAATGTCTACAGCTCTGAGGTTCTGTTTGTTCTGAGTTTCCACACAGCTTCCCTGTTTCTTGTCTCTCTTGGAGAAGCCAGCATTAAAGAAAATATAATCCTAATATATCATTATCGATAAATAATTATTTATGGAATATGGTTTCCTTGGGCTAATTGTCATCGTGTCCAATTTACTTTTAATATTTTTACGGTTATTTACTTATCTCTTCATTTATTTGTGGGTGTGTGCATGCCATGGTGGGTCTGTGGAGATCAGAGAACACTGTGGGAGAGTTGATTCTTTCCTTTTATTTGTGGATCCTGGGGAGGGAACTAGGCTTTTAGGCTTGACAGTTGCCAGGCCTTACCCACTGAGCCGTCTCATTTTCCTTTGATTTATTTTCATAGAAAAATAAAATATTTGGCTGCTGTGAGCAATACCCTTTGGAATGCTACTGAAAAGTAATGGTCATAACTTGATCCAACAAAGGACAAGTCTGAAAGAGTTCTTTAAATAATTTCAGTGTATTGACTTTCTTAATACTTGTGTTCTTGACATTGAAGTAGAAGATGTCTGGGGGTCCTTCGCATCACCTGGCATTTCCAGTGGTAACTATGCTTTAGGCTACTGGAAGGATAACAGAATTTTAGATCAGTCTCTCCATAGGGATTTGGTGTAATTTTAATGAACACAGAACAAGGGGTGGTCATATGGCAGAAGATTTTTGGAGAGGCAGATAAGGCTTACCAGGATTTTGTTTTTAACTGTTAAAAATTTCAAGTCCCAAAGGTGCCCCATCTTGAGAGTCCAGATGAGAAAAGAATGTGCAGGTGCCTTCTGGTGGAGAGAACCAACAGCAGATCCAAAAACAGATACTCTGGGGGAAATTTCCATTCCCGCCAAGTGTTGGGTATGCAGCTGGAGAATAGTGGCTTCCCACTAGGGTGCCCAGTTTCTTGCTGCATGTTCTAGTCTGATTTCTATTGCTATGATGAAGACCATGATCAAAGGCAACTTAGGGAGGAAAGGGTTCATTTGGCTTAGCCTTTCATGTTCACAGTCCATCTTTGAGGGAAATGAGGGAAGCAACTCAAGCAGGAACCTGGAAGCAGNAACTGAAGCAGAGACCATGGAGGAATGCTGTTTACTGGCTTGTTCTCCAAGGCTTTCTCAGCCTTCTTGCTTATACAACGCAGGACTACCTGGCCAGGAGTGGAACCACGCACAGTGGGCTGGGCCCTCCCACATTAATCGTTAATCAATAAAATGCTTTCAGGCCTAAACATTTAATGTTGTTGTGTTCTTCCCCGACAAAGACCATTTCTCCCACTCTCGGTATCCCTTAATTGTCTGTGTTTCTTTGTGGAGGGTTGAGTCCTCTGGGGTTCTTCACACCTACCCCAGCCATCCACCTTAGCCTGTCTATTGCTCTTATCCCATTCAGCTCACGTGTAAGCAGTTACGTTGGTGATACTTTAAGCATGTAGCTTCTCACATTCCTAGGAGACACAGTGTCACAGCAAACTCCCTGTTCTCTGGCTCTTACAATCTTTCTTCCCCCAATTCCAAAATGATCCCTGAGCCTTAGGTTGNATTGTAGATGTTTCCATGGGGACTGGGCACCACGACTCTGCATTTTGATTGGTTGTGGTTTTTCTGTAATGGTCTCCATCTGTTGCAGAGAGACATTGCCTTGATGAGGGATCTTACCAATATGACTCCCTAAACGTGAGCTGAACAAGGCCAACAAGAGATATGCTGAAGTGGATGAGGCCCACAAGGCCTCAGCCCTTCACAAATAACTACAGGCAAGCTAAGGAAAGCTGAGAGTGAAAGAAATAGCCTTCCCCACATATTTTTTTTAAAGTCTTTCTCTAAAGAAAAAAATATCTATGTCCTAAAGTACATTTTGACTTTAGCACATTCTAGTGGGAAACCATCAGAGAGATTGAATTTGAGGATAAGAGGAACTTGAACTCAGGGCCCATGGCTTGTCATTATTTCCCNTGCTGGTGAGCATGATACTTCCTAAATACTCCTGAACATAGTGAGGCTTTAAAAAGTATTGACCATGGAACTGCCCAAAGACAGATAATTTCTGTGGCTGTCACAGATTTCCCTAGACATCCTGTAAGGAAGAGGNAGTGACCTGTTTCTGCCACACACCAAAATTGTACCAGTTCATGGCCCTGCAATAATTCCCAGTAAATAAGCCTAGAAGGGGCAGCCAGCCTGCACTGGGTACCTGCTGTTCTCTGGGCTCTACTCAGGCCATGCAAATGTCCCTTTTCTAGGTCCCCAGTGAGAGGGACTTTCAGATGCGTAGCATGCCTTTTCCAGTGTCAGTTCCATGGAAAATGGAACCATAGTCCTAACGGGGCAAAGCCCTGAGCACCCAGTTTAGAGGGTGCTACTGCATAGGACCTAACCGAGTAGAAAGCCTCCCTCACAACATGGTAAGCTGTGTCTGTCACTGGTTACAACATCTACAGAGTCAGAGNTGGAATTCATAAAAGGAAGAGCCAATCAGACATAAGAGCTGCTAGAGCAATCCTGAAGAGAGTCAGCTGAATGCAGGNAACACAAGGGGAACACAAGATGAACCCCAACACAAGATAAACCCCAAACCANAGACAATGCCATACACAGCCCTGTGACNTTGACCTGGCAAGCCTGTNCTCTGCCCATGCCCAAGTCTTGACCATTAGAGCCAACCATATCATACTAAACTCCATTACATGCTTCCACTCAGTGGACCACAGGCAGAATACGAGACTGGCCACCACAGCTGCACATGGCTTCTTGTCAGTTTTAGAATGAGAAGTGGCTGGTTTCCATGAATGAGGACAAACTGAACTTCATCTCCTTTTCATCACTCCTCCTTCTAGGTTTTGCNTATCGCATTCTATTGTCATTATTTTGCTCCCAAATCGCAAGCAGATGTAAATGCCCTGGTGGAAGGAGGTACCCAGAATGTCAGTTATGGTGGACACTCCGGCGTGAGTGAGTGTCAAGCTCCTGTCTTTATTTATTCTTTACTCCCTCTGGAAGGCACAGCAGTACATAGGTTCCCTCACCTGTCAGGGTTTCCCATGTCACACTCAATGCTGCGCCTGTCCTCCTGCAGGCCACATGTTGGGGCCTCACAGGAGACTACTGCTGTATCGTCTGACAGATCACAGGCCATAGATTGCTGGGCTCTGCCTCTGCCAGAAGCTAGCTCAGGCACTTCTCAGTTCATTAGGTGAAGAGGTAGAGATGGTACCCAGCATGTCAACTGATGGATTTTGTCTGGAGTAAGGAGGGAGAACAATCCTAAGGAAGTCTACAAATCCCATGGGTGGGCCAAACTTTGATGACTAGACTTAGTCTACCCCAATTTATCATAATAAAATGAAAATAATATAATGGCTTCCATAAGCAAATGCTTACCATGTGCTGGGCTTCGTGCCAGAACTATAAAGNCATTTTAATCAAGCCATGCAAACTCATGGTTTCCCTCACATGCAGTGAGCAGCANGGTTGAGTCAGGCCTGCCTGTCCCTTTACAACAATTGCTGTCACTGTGCCTACTTCAATCTGTTCTGCAACCAGTGTTAGAAAAAGCTTCGTAACATACATATTAATGTGAGGAACATGAATATTAATGTGATGTCTGTGGTAAATCAAATCTGCAAATATGACTCACTCTTGTCTATAGTAAAGTATCCCAGTGTGCTTCCCATTGAAGCCTTATTTTCTTTATGTAGTTGGTTATTTAGTGAAGACAAGGCCTCACTATGGCGCAGGATGGTCCTCAACTCTCAACTTCCTGCCTCAGCCCCTTGAGTTCTGGGATGACATGTATATGCCACCATCCTCCAATCCGGGAAATTCTTCACACAAAACATTAATAACTACTTTACCTGACCTCTCTCCAAACAAAGGGGAGCTGTGCCCATTTGTATTGGAAATGCCACCTTGCCNTGTTCATTCATGTAGAACTTCTCCAAGACTATAGAGTACCTATGTCATGTCTCAATTTGACAAGAATATAGGAGATAGTTGTATTTCTCCACTAAAATTCTCCAGTTTTTTCTGAGGAACTCATGAATCCTAGTCACCTGTCAACAGCTTCNAAAACATGCTGCCTTCTGACCACCTAGAGATTCCTTTNGGATGCCCATGCTCTGCTTAACCATTTCTCCCTTCTTATTCAGCACAAACCTTTCTTCAAACAAGTCATGAGAACTCATCACCATGCACCCTGTCCCATACTCTGTACCAAACTNAAGTTTTCCATCAATGTAAACCCCCTGGTCCTACATCAAACCCTACCCCTAATCCTCAGTTGCCACAAATCCCCTCTTGAGAGGCAGGTTGTTCGCTGCACAGTTAGCACCTGACTCACACTCTAATTTTGTGCAGAGCATAAATTAACAGCATAAACACTGCTCTGTGGCATTTATTTTTAAGACCAAATAGTTCTGTGTCCTCTACTTATGTCATCGGAGGACTTCAAGTTAAATAATAGTTTTTATTCCCCTTTTAAACCNTCCTTTATCATTTTGACCTTGCTATTGTTCCAGGTTTCCTAGGACAACCTGGGAGCCCACATAGAACCAAACAAATAAAGACTATTGGTCACCTGTGCACAGCCCAAACAGGACTTAAGGTTTTATCGCTGAAATATTTGTCCTCTGCCTGAAAAGTCCTCATCTAATGAAAGGCCTCTCAAGGCCAAGTTCAAGTGCTGATCCCTTCATTAAATATTCTCTGTTCACATTACTGATGAAATATCTCTTAATGAAGATAGTGAAGTAGTATGGCCTGATAGCANAGCAAATAACCTACTGACCCACAATGTATTTAGCATAACTGTCTCTTCCCCATGACTCTTTTTTAAAATTCTTTCACAATTCCATGTAAGATATAATGTATTTTGAACATATACCCCATCTAGTTACCTTCGTATTGCCCTGCCACTCCCAACAACCCACCAGCAAATCTGTCCCTACTTTCCTGTTGTTTTGGGTAGGAGCCATTGGGCTTCATTAGGGTTGCTTGTCTGAACATGAATGGGGGTTATTTACATGAGCAAGAATAATTTATGAATTGCTAAACTACACAGGAATATAGCTCCCCTTCCTGGCTTCTGGGTAACCATTAAATGTCTGTAGCTCTTCAGAGAGGGGTGGACTCTCATGAATCCATCCCTCATCCATGATGGAATATTAGCATAGCCAGTTTTGTGCAGGCTTTGTAAACATGGCTATTGGTGCAATACCTATGTCATGTGCAGAAGGCAACTTTTCATAACACTACTCCCCATCATCCAGGTCTTATGTTCTTTCTTCCACTTCTTCCATGATGTTTCCTGATGAGGAGAGTGATGCAGATGTCACATTTANGGCTAGAAATTCAGCCACATATTNTAAGCAGTTTAACTATTTATGAGTCCCTGCATTCACACTGTCCACTGCAAAGAAGCTTCTCTAACAGAGGACAAAAGCAGCATTAATCTAAAGACATAAGCATGCATTTTTAGAAGGTAGCTTGACAGTGTGCCCACTCAGTAGAGCATCAGTAGCAGATGTCCCTNAGGGCTTATGACCTTAAACCAGCTATGGNTCTTTAGATTNACAGTGCCAGACATGNTTTCCCTCCAGTGAAATGGGCCTCAAATCCAATCAGAAAGTGGCTTATTTCCCCCCTAACATCCATGCCATTATTGCACAGCTACACTTATATTGCCTGCAAGTTAGCATTGTAGTATACAAGATCCACCTTAAGATGATCTTTGATAACAGGTCCCTCTAGCAGCCTGCATAGC